>JAQQSV010002858.1:10533-20767 GCA_028646515.1 Pseudochirops corinnae | reverse complement strand
TCAGTTCTTGGAAGTTCTCAAAGGTCCTGGGCAGTTCCAATGGGCTCTCAGCAGTCTTTCTCTCAGCAACTCAGGCTCCATGATACTGGATACTGCTCTCCCAAAGTCCTTCTGGCCTTCTCTAGGCTTGGGCCTCTCTCCCAATTCATGGCTCCTCCCGGTTCAGCCCCCTTTCTTCACGTCAACAAGTCCATTCCACAAGTGGGATTCACAAGCTCTGGGTTTTAACACTCAATCCAAAAACCAAGCCAATACAGGGGCATCTCCAAATTCCATTACCAATACACCAATTTTTTTTATCAACTTCTCTTCCTTGATTTTCACAATCCTTCTTGAGCTCCTCCTTGGCCTACAACCAGTTCATATTTTTCTTGGAAGCTTTTGATGCAGGAGTTTTGACTTTGTTATCTTCTTCTGGTTTTATGTTTTGATCTTTTCTGTCCCCCAAAAATGATTCTGTAGTTTGATTGTGCTTCCTTGGTTTGCTCATCTAGCCAGTCAATTATTAGACTTTTGAGCTTTTTGCCATGGTAGAACTCTGCTTCCAGAGTGGAGAGAGCTGTATCCCATATTGATGGGGGTTTTGCAGTTGTAAAAACTATGAGGAGGACACCTTCTCTACAGCCACCACAAGCTCTAGCACACTCACCTTCCTTACCCCAGGACCACCACCCAAGACTGTAACTCAGATCCAAGCAGGTCAAAGCAAGAGTGATAACCCTCTGAATGGTTGTTTGCTCCCCTTATGATCTGCAGACCAGGAGTTCTGGAGCAGCCAGTGTGTTTTTGCCACCTCTCACCCTGGGGGCAGGGCCCTGACCATGCTCTTCCTTCACCAGTTTCCAACAGAGTTCCCTACTGACCTTTTACTTTTTCTTTGGCTTTTATGTGTGGAGGAATCTGGAAACCACCACAGCTACTAGTGATTCACTCTCCTGAAGCCTGCTCCAGCTGGTCTGTGCCACTCGTCAGGCCCCCCCTGGGTCTGGGCCCATGGACTCACACAAGACTGTGCTTGGCTCCTAGCTTGGTGCAAGGGTCCTTTCTTGTAGGCCTGCCAGGCTGCCTTCAGCAGTATATTTGTTTCTCTCTGTCACTTTGTGGGTTCTGTAGCTCCAAAATTTGTTTAGAATCATGTTTTACAGGTATTGGCCCCCCTCTCCTTATATTATTTTGTCACTCATTTTTTCCCTCCTCTCTTGTTGATAATGTCTACTGACCCAGGAACTACATTGTAGAGCTGCCTCATCTTCTCACATTGGCACATTTATGTTCTGTATGTCTTGGTCTCTGACCTAAGTAGCTTCCAGGGAGGCAGAAGCTAAATTTCAGCCTGCTCTCTTTGAAACATGGTGCAGCCACTCACATTGGTCTCCTACTTCTCCTTCTTCTTTGGATTTCATCTTTTTCTTCTCTTTCTGGGATAACCCAGCATTTTCTACATTTTTACAGGTTTGGTTGAAAATGGGAAGAGTCCCTCCAGCCTTGAATATTTATAACCTAACAACCATTCAAAACAGAAGACAATCGGATTTTCTCCACTGCCTCATCACATGGCTGGGCACAATCAGTATTTGCCTTGTGGGTTGGAGCCTGGACGTGTAGTGAGATGTGCCTGCATGCTCCAAAACAGGAAGGTAATTCCTATGTAGGACATAAGCACAAGCAAAGGGTCAGTTTAGAAATTATTGATGAAAGTTTGGAGACTGATTGGTGAAGAGGGATGAGTTTAATGATAATTGTTCTCTGGGGTTAATTCAGTTGTAATTGTTCTAAACCTAGAACAGGTCCCCTTTTTAGGGGAATTTAGTGGGAACCATATAAAAGGCCTAAGTCTACTGTTTTGGTCATGTGACCAAAAGGTCCCAAATTCAATTAATTCTTAAATTATTTCTCCTTGACTTATTTTCCAAGTCATTTTTAAAAATTAAAACACATTCTAACTTTTCCATCTTTTGACTTTGTGCTAATATTTCTTTTTTCATGAAGTCATTGCATTATGTTTGCTCTACTTTATTTTCTCCCAAAAAGTCTTTTTGCACCATCGTTTCCACCTTTGGATCTAAGCTATTTATTATCCTTCCAATTTTCTCCCAAAGACCCCTAATTTTATTTTTTAATCTCTTGCTTCATATCTTCCATCCACTCTCAGAATCTTTGTGGCAAAAACCATTTCCCCCCTCTCTCTGAGGTTTTACTGGTATTTTCGTGGAATTATTCAATCTTCTTGTGAGTTCATCTCTGGGGAATATTTTAACCAATAGCATTTCTTCTTTGTAGTTGAAATGTTCTCTTTATTCATATTTCCAGACTCAATTTTTTTGTGCCTACTCTAGGTGAACATTCTTGAATGGAATAATAAGAACCTACATGGTCCTGTCCCATCTTCAATCTAAATTCCACTGCCCTACATGGATTAGGTGGCTGGAATCAAGTCCTACTCTCTGCCATATTACATGGCTTCTGCCTCCCTCTCCTGGTGACAACATTAGAATAGGCCCTAGCATTATCTCTGCCTTCTTCTCCTTCAACAATCACCAAGTGAGAATTCCACCCTCTGCTGTAGTAGAAACAGGACATGCAGAAATATGTTGGTCTCAGTATTCCCAAAATGTATTTAAAATATTCCTAAAAGTATTCCTATGGCTCAGGCTGTCCTAATATTGAACCATCTTCCTCCTTCAGCATGCCCTCAAGCAAAATTTGTCCTATCTTCTGTGATGGCTCAAATCTTGGAAGACCTAAGGGACATGTGTGTGTGTGTGTGTGTGTGTGAACATGCACATGAATAATACTTGATTCCATGTTTCTGTACATTTGCCTATTGAGGCCTGACTCTTTCCCCTACTGCATTTCTTATAGGCTAGGGATAATCTCCACCTAATTGCACTTCCCTCCCTACTAACCTCTTTTAATTGAGTTTGGGCAACCTTCAGAGCCTCCAGGAGTCTTCCCTCTAAACTCTAAAAGGCTTCTGGATATTTTGTGCAACATTTCATTGGATGGAGGAACTCATTCCTCCAAAGGTAATTTCTTTTGGTTTTATTACACATCATTTACTCTCCCTTCTAAAAAATAATTTAGTAACATTTTTTGTGTATATATCACCTAATTTCCAAAAATATAACCATAATTTTTTCAGCTATTTTCCAACCAATGGACACCCCTTCAGATTCCCATTCTTTGCCATCTCAAACAGAGCTACAAAATATCATATAATATATATATGTATATATATATATGTATATATATCTAATATATCCTTAGACTTCATTTCGCTTATGTGGTGAAGTGAATAGAGTGCCAGGCCTGGAGTCAGGAAGACTCCTCTTCCTGAGTTCAAGTCTGGACTCAGACACTTACTAATTGTGTGACCCTTGTTTGCCTTAGTTTCCTCATCTATTAATGAAGCTGGAGAAGGAAATAAACCACTCCAGTATCTCTGCCAATGCAATCACAAATAGGGAAAACAACAACAAAATTCCTCCCTTGCTCTACCCTTCCTATCATTTCTTCTTCTCTTTTCTCTTTCCCTATTTTCCTGTTGAGTGAAATATATTTCTCTTCCCGGGTTCTTCCCTCCTTTGACCAGTTCACAAGAGAGTTGAGTTTCAAGTATCACCTACTTTTTGCCCTAACCATGCTTTCTTTTTTGTATTGTAGCCTTATTGGATAGCAAGCCTTTTTCTATTTTTGACATTACTTGTTTTATTATCAATTCCTTCATTCTCAGTTTCAAGGCAATACAGCATTCTATTTTGGCATTTCTTTATATATTAAATTACATCTCTTTCATTAATTAGTAAGTTACCTCTGAGTCCCAATTCTAGTTTATTAATATTACTCACTAAAGAAATAGAAAAAAACCTTCTTTTCCAATAAGCTTTTGTCCATATCTTTCTGTATACCAAAGCCCCGTATTTCCTAAGCATAAGTAAATATCAAGTACTTGCTATACATTTTATTAACAGTGCAATAAGCAATACAATAATGACAAATAATTATTTATATTATATCAGCTGTGAAAAAGATCACAGCAGAGTAACCTCTAATCAGTTAGTTGCTGCTCCATCTCAACTCTGGATACGTAGGATCAAAATTCAACCTTTCAGGATATCCACCCAAGCCTCTCAAAAATTCTCTCCATAATGTTTCTAGAAAAGAAATTCTGACTAAATTCTGACTCTCAGGAATTCAGTTCTTATAACCCTATCTCTCTATGCCTTGCTCAGTCTCTCTCCAGCTGACAGGTAACTCTAACCCCATAGTTAAAACTGCCATTCAAAATTCTATTTTGTCTTAAACATTTAGTAATAGTAACCATAGTCTCTGTAGAAGTGGTTATTGAAACTGATACACATAAATACATACAATGTGAAATGAGGAGGAATAAACTATTAACAATTTCAAGTTGAAAGTTATATACCTTTGAGAGTCCACTTTCTAGAGAGTATGACTGAACTCATGGGAGATGATGAGATCACTAAGGGAGAGAGTATACAGAGAGAAGGGGGCTCGAGACTGTGCCTTCAAAGATATCTAACCTCAAGAGGACAGATGATGAACATCAAAGAAGATTAAAATTTAAATTGGTAGGAGGAAAACCAAAAGAAAGTAATGTTGGGAAAGCTGAGGAAATAGAGTATCCAGGAAGAGAAGGTGTTCAATGGTGTCAAAAGGCTTGTAGAGATTAAGGAAGATGAAAAATAGGAAAAAATCATTGGACTTAGGAGTTAAGAGATTATCAGTAACTTAAATAGATTAGTTCCATTTGAGTGATAGGGTTGGAAGCATGAATATAGATTGAGAAGTGGGTAGGTGTTAAGTAACAGAGGTAAAATAATAAACTATCCTTTTTTGTGATTAATAGAGAAAAGGAGGAGAGATATACAATTGGTTGAGGGGATGGAAGGGTCTTCATAAACACCAAAACTCTAAATAAAAATGAAGAATACTACTACTAAGATTACAACTGCTACTATTATAACTGCTATTGCTCCTGTTGCTCCTATTATTGTTACTACTCCTATGACTACCACCAATGATGCTACTGCTATGACTATTGCTGCTGCCACTATGACTATGATTTCTACTCTTACTTCTTCTATGACTGCTATTATAACTGCTGCTGCTACTACTACTACAATTATGCCAACTATGACTAATACAGGAAGGCACATAGTAGATAGTTAGTGAATGTTTGTTGCATTGATTTTTTTTCTTTTGACTCCTTTTAACTTTTTAGAGGTCAGAGAAATCAGATTTTAGAAATCTTTACTCCCAGGGTACTTTTTTTCTGGAAATGTTTGGGTTACTAATCCTATAGTATAATAATTACATAACAAGAGACTGAAAAGCTCATGCTCCTTCATTTTTTTTAGAGGCAGCTTTCTTGCACCAAGTCTCCAAACCTCAGATATTGCATAAAGGCATGATAGCACTAGTTATGAAATTGATAAGGGTAAGCTACCTACTAAAGTTAAGTCATTGTGTGCAATGTGTATATAGTATATAATTATAAAAATGTTAGTGATTACAAGTATCTTTGTATTACATCAATATTAGTATCAGTGTTATGTAATAGACAGAGTCCTGGGCTGAAAGTCAAGAAGACTGGGGACCAAGTCTTGCCTCTGACATTTCTTAGCTATATGATCCTGGACAAATCATATAACTCCTTGGGGCCTCAGTTTCCTCATCATCTTAACAACTTGTCTCCTTTGTAGTCTTGCCTTGAAATGTCCATTGGTCTCTGCAGCTTTCTTTCCCTGGAACATCCCTCTACTCTGCCAATCCCCTTAACTCTTATTTGAAAAAGAACTGAGTTTTCTTCTTAAAACCAATAGTATCCTACAATGTTAGTGTTAGAAAGAACCTGTGAAATTATTTAGTCCAGCTGTCTCATTTTACAGAAAAGGTAATAGATGCCCAGAGAGGAGACATGATTTGCTAAAGGTCTAAGATTCTCTGACATACAACTCCAAGTTGCCCATTTTAGCTCTATCTTAAGACAATCTTAACAAATTGGAGCATTCTGTCAAGATAATAGAATGTTTTCAGAGAAAATTGAATATGTTTAATAAGCAAAACTAAAAGTTTTCAAAAATTGTATCTGTGACATCAAAATGATTTCTTATATAAGGTATAGTTGCTTGTAGAACTACCAAGTATAAAGAGCCTGCCTCATTGGGTAGGAAAAAAAATTGGGTGATACCTACAGCTATTTATATATTGAAACAGTGCTTGATGGATCATATACAAAATGGCTTTGAATGGTTCCGTTTGCAAATAATACGGTGGGGGAGAGAATTTCCCATAAGCCCAAAGACCTTTGAAATTAATTGAGGAACTAAAATCTTTCTATTTTTCATTGCAAATGAATGAAGCAAAAGATTTTGTTAAATATATAACTTGATCTCAGGATGGAAGGAGATATCTACATTCAGAGAAAGATCTAGAAAGAACAGAGTTTAAATGGAGACTTAGTAATCTACATGCTATCGTTCTTTTTCATGTTTGGCTCTCTTTCTTTTTTCCCATTGTTCATGATATTGTTTACAACCTTTCTATACAACCAGACTAATGTCCAATTTGAAGATATTTGCAGATCCAATACTTGATTGCAAGCAGCAATGCAGGGGGGTGGAGAGGGAGGGGAGAAAATTGGAAACTCAAGAGATTCTGGAACTGAATCTTGTAAACTAAAAGTAAATAAACAAATCAAATTAAAAATAAATAAATAAATAAATACGTAACTTGAATTTCAAGGATCATAGTTTTGGAGTATGAAGGAATTGTAGTACATATAATAGAATCCCTTTATTTTGCTAGAAAGGAAATTGAGGCAAATAGAGACCATGACATACCCAAGGTCACACAGGCAAGTCATTAGCAGAGGTGAAATCTGAAACCAGTTCTTACAACACAAACTATAACTGCTATGTCAAGAGAAATTTTCAATACAATGTATGGCGTTTGGGTTTTTTGATTTACGGGAATTGTATTGGACCCTTCCCTCATAGATCATCAGTACCTTGACACAAGTCTATAGACATTAGTTTAAAATGTGTCCCCTCGTGCAACTTTGGCACAGTAATCCTATATAAAGAGATATGAGTGGTGAATTATACCAATTTTTCAAGTTGTTCCAAGAGCAATCAATTTTATTTTTTTAAATCCATTAAAATATAGACTTTTGTAAAGTTGTGTG
This sequence comes from Pseudochirops corinnae, assembly GCA_028646515.1. NCBI lineage: Eukaryota > Metazoa > Chordata > Mammalia > Diprotodontia > Pseudocheiridae > Pseudochirops > Pseudochirops corinnae. Next base: position 13,557 of record JAQQSV010002858.1, on the reverse strand, counting down.
ACAGAGCAGTGACTTTATTATATAGTAAGTTATATAGTATAATACAGTAAAGCATACTGGCTCTCTCATGTCAAAGTAGTTTGAGAGATATTTGAGCCAAAGAAGAAATTGACATTTTTCTCAGTGACAAAAATGCAGATGAAATAAATACATTTCATAACAATAATTTCATAATAAAGTTGAATATGTGGTAAATATTTTTGAAAACTAAAGTACTCTAAATCAATTCAAAGTTCTCAAATTTTTACTATAATCTAGAAAGATAAAGTGGAGGCATTTGTTAAAAGGTTAGGTCTATAGGTAATAAAATTATAAAATTATATTTTGTTACTCAGCTACAAAAATAACTGACTTGCTAATGAAATAGAAGAAAGTAGGCTAATTACCAACCACCTGAACAGTCTACAGAAATAATTCTTATTTCATTTTAAAGATGTAGCAGAGATAAAGAGCCCATTTATTATAAACAAATATGATACATTTAGTCTTACCTATAGTAATATTTTAAATAAACATTTGGAACTGAAAATTTTTGTATTTTTTGGCTACAGGAAATAAAGTGTTCTCTGGCTTATTAAACAAAGAGACATATTTTACTATTATTTAACATTTTCTTTATTTTATTGTTATAACTATTATAAATACCAATTTTGGTTATTATTTGAAAATTAATTAAATAGCAGTATCAGCAATGATATGTTTTTTAAAAAACTATAGACCAAAAAATAATTCTATTCATCATACTAATAATATTATGCTATAATGTAGCAATATTCTATTTTTATGTTACAAGTATTATAGTTGTAAATGATTTTTTATCAATAATAAACATGCAAATGTACATTATTTTGTTATATGCCAATGATTTGTATTATAATAAATTATTAATTTTATTTTAATAAAATGCAAGTTAAGAAAATTAATTGCATAGTTTACATTATGAGAAGAGGGATAAGTAATGATTTTTTTTTTATAAAAAAGGAAGGTTTTGCTACATAGAATTTGGAAGCCACTGGCATAACACATATTGCTGGGGTATAACACACACATTTTGATGAGTAACATGCAAATAAATGAAAAGCAGATGTTTTTTACTTTCCCCAGTATAGTAATAAAGGAAAAAGTGCTTGGGACAAAATGTTATTTGAGATTTTACTGATAAATCCTTTGAGATTGTTGATAATCCTAGAACACAATCAAAGTTCATGTGCTTACATTGCAATATATTGACAAAAAGAATTTTGAAAAAACAATCTTGCAAAAGAAGCAGGTTTTGAAGATCTTTGTTGACACACCACAAATCGTATTTTCTGGGTATCAAAGCTAGTTACTTTGCATGTGGGGCCAGAAGTTTTCATTCAAAAGACTCAGCAATGTTGGCTTTTAAAAGAAACCACAGGGGGGCAGAGTCAAGATGGTGGCATAGAAGCAGCAAAACTCCTCAGCTTTCCCTGTAACCACCTCAAATACCTATAAAATATGACTCTAAACAAACTTTGAAGCTCCAGAACTCACAAAATGACAGAGTAACAAAGCTCCCACTGAAGGCAGCTTGGCAGGCAGATGGGAAAGGGTTTATCACAGGGCCCTGGGATCCCAGACCAGCACCACTGGAGCCATAGGGCCACCAGAACAAGCCATGGCTGGAGAGCAAATTGCTGGCAGCTGTGGCATTTTCCAGAATTACCAACCCATAAGAAACAAGGACTAAGTGAAAGGTCAGTGGAACTCGGATAAATTCAGGGGAGAGGGTCCAGCCAACTGCCCCAGGGCTAGAAGCAGCTGAAGCAGTGGCCCTGCAGCCACCTCCACATGGCTGCTTCAGAAGCTCCTGACTTGCAGATTGCAGGGGGACCAAGTGATCATTCAGAGACTAAGTGCTCTTGTCTTGAGCTGCTTGGATCAGGATTGCAGTCTTGGGTGGTGGTCCTGAGGTGAGTTTTCAGTGAGCCAAAGCTGGTAGGGGCTGCAGAAACACTGGCCTCCTAACAGCTCTGGCAACTATGAAAACCCCAGAGATTTGGGACAGAGCTCTCCCCTCTGAAAGCAGAGTTCTACTGAACCTAAAAGTCAGGTAATTGACTGGTGACATGAGTAGGCAAAGGAAGCAAAGTAAACCCAGAAATGCAACATTAGATTCCTTTTTTGGGGACAAAAAGGATCAAAGCATGAAATGAGAGGAAGATAACATATTCAGAACTCCTGCACCAAAAGCTTCCAAGAAAAATGTAGACTAGTTATAAGTGATAGAGCAGCTTAAGAAGAATTTTGAAAACCAAATAAGAGAAGTGGAGGAAAAATTGGGAAGAGAAATGAGAATGATGCAAGAAACTCATGAAAAGAGAGTCAACAACCTGATTGAAAAAAATAATACCTTAAAAAATAGATTAACTGAAATGGCAAAAGAGGCCCAAAAAGTCAATGAGGAAAAGAATGCCTAAAAAGTCGAATTTGCCAGATGGAAAAAGAATCACAAAAGCTTTCTGAAGAGAATAATTTCTTCAGAATTAGAGTGGAGCAAATGGAAGCAAATGACTTAATGAGAAATCAAGATACTATTAAACAGATCCAAACAAATGAAAAAATAGAAGGCAATGTGAAATATGTCATTGAAAAAAACCACTGACCTGGAAAATAGATCCAGGAGAGACAATTTAAAAATTATTGGACTACCTCAAATCCATGATCAAAACAAGAACCTAGAAAGCATCCTTTGAGAAATTTTTGAGAAAAATTGCCCTGATATTTTAGAACCAGAAGGTAAAATAGAATTTGAAAGAATTCACCAATCTCCTCTTGAAAAAGATCCACAAAAGAAAACTCCTAGGAATGTTATAGCCAGGTTCTGGAGTTTCCAGACCAAGGAGAAAATGTTACAAGCTGCCAAGAAGAAACAATTTGAATACTGTGGGAACACAATCAGGATAACCCAGGATCTAGCAGCTTCTACATTAAGGGATCAAAGGGCCTGGAATAAGATATTCCAGAAATCAAGGGAGCTAGGATTAAAACCAAGAATCACCT
>JAQQSV010002858.1:0-10433 GCA_028646515.1 Pseudochirops corinnae | reverse complement strand
TCCATGTTGGCATGTAAATAGCTCAACTTTGATAAGTTCCTTATGAATTCTTTTCCATGTTTACCTTCTCATGCTTCTTGTATCTGAATGTCAAATTTTCTATTCAGTTCTGGTTTTTTCATCAAGAATGCTTAGAAGTCCTCCAACTCATTGAATGACCATATTTTCCTCTGGAACATTATACTCAATTTTTCTGGGTAGGTGATTCTTGGTTTTAATCCTAGCTCCCTTGATTTCTGGAATATCTTATTCCAGGCCCTTTGATCCCTTAATGTAGAAGCTGCTAGATCCTGGGTTATCCTGATTGTGTTCCCACAGTATTCAAATTGTTTCTTCTTGGCAGCTTGTAACATTTTCTCCTTGGTCTGGAAACTCCAGAACCTGGCTATAACATTCCTAGGAGTTTTCTTTTGTGGATCTTTTTCAAGAGGAGATTGGTGAATTCTTTCAAATTCTATTTTACCTTCTGGTTCTAAAATATCAGGGCAATTTTTCTCAAAAATTTCTCAAAGGATGCTTTCTAGGTTCTTGTTTTGATCATGGATTTGAGGTAGTCCAATAATTTTTAAATTGTCTCTCCTGGATCTATTTTCCAGGTCAGTGGTTTTTTTCAATGACATATTTCACATTGCCTTCTATTTTTTCATTTGTTTGGATCTGTTTAATAGTATCTTGATTTCTCATTAAGTCATTTGCTTCCATTTGCTCCACTCTAATTCTGAAGAAATTATTCTCTTCAGAAAGCTTTTGTGATTCTTTTTCCATCTGGCAAATTCGACTTTTTAGGCATTCTTTTCCTCATTGACTTTTTGGGCCTCTTTTGCCATTTCAGTTAATCTATTTTTTAAGGTATTATTTTTTTCAATCAGGTTGTTGACTCTCTTTTCATGAGTTTCTTGCATCATTCTCATTTCTCTTCCCAATTTTTCCTCCACTTCTCTTATTTGGTTTTCAAAATTCTTCTTAAGCTGCTCTATCACTTATAACTAGTCTACATTTTTCTTGGAAGCTTTTGGTGCAGGAGTTCTGAATATGTTATCTTCCTCTCATTTCATGCTTTGATCCTTTTTGTCCCCAAAAAAGGAATCTAATGTTGCATTTCTGGGTTTACTTTGCTTCCTTTGCCTACTCATGTCACCAGTCAATTACCTGACTTTTAGGTTCAGTAGAACTCTGCTTTCAGAGGGGAGAGCTCTGTCCCAAATCTCTGGGGTTTTCATAGTTGCCAGAGCTGTTAGGAGGCCAGTGTTTCTGCAGCCCCTACCAGCTTTGGCTCACTGAAAACTCACCTCAGGACCACCACCCAAGACTGCAATCCTGATCCAAGCAGCTCAAGACAAGAGCACTTAGTCTCTGAATGATCACTTGGTCCCCCTGCAATCTGCAAGTCAGGAGCTTCTGAAGCAGCCATGTGGAGGTGGCTGCAGGGCCACTGCTTCAGCTGCTTCTAGCCCTGGGGCAGTTGGCTGGACCCTCTCCCCTGAATTTATCCGAGTTCCACTGACCTTTCACTTAGTCCTTGTTTCTTATGGGTTGGTAATTCTGGAAAATGCCACAGCTGCCAGCAATTTGCTCTCCAGCCATGGCTTGTTCTGGTGGCCCTATGGCTCCAGTGGTGCTGGTCTGGGATCCCAGGGCCCTGTGATAAACCCTTTCCCATCTGCCTGCCAAGCTGCCTTCAGTGGGAGCTTTGTTACTCTGTCATTTTGTGAGTTCTGGAGCTTCAAAGTTTGTTTAGAGTCATATTTTATAGGTATTTGAGGTGGTTACAGGGAAAGCTGAGGAGTTTTGCTGCTTCTATGCCACCATCTTGACTCTGCCCCCCTGTGGTTTCTTTTAAAAGCCAACATTGCTGAGTCTTTTGAATGAAAACTTCTGGCCCCACATGCAAAGTAACTAGCTTTGATACCCAGAAAATACGATTTGTGGTGTGTCAACAAAGATCTTCAAAACCTGCTTCTTTTGCAAGATTGTTTTTTCAAAATTCTTTTTGTCAATATATTGCAATGTAAGCACATGAACTTTGATTGTGTTCTAGGATTATCAACAATCTCAAAGGATTTATCAGTAAAATCTCAAATAACATTTTGTCCCAAGCACTTTTTCCTTTATTACTATACTGGGGAAAGTAAAAAACATCTGCTTTTCATTTATTTGCATGTTACTCATCAAAATGTGTGTGTTATACCCCAGCAATATGTGTTATGCCAGTGGCTTCCAAATTCTATGTAGCAAAACCTTCCTTTTTTATAAAAAAAAAATCATTACTTATCCCTCTTCTCATAATGTAAACTATGCAATTAATTTTCTTAACTTGCATTTTATTAAAATAAAATTAATAATTTATTATAATACAAATCATTGGCATATAACAAAATAATGTACATTTGCATGTTTATTATTGATAAAAAATCATTTACAACTATAATACTTGTAACATAAAAATAGAATATTGCTACATTATAGCATAATATTATTAGTATGATGAATAGAATTATTTTTTGGTCTATAGTTTTTTAAAAAACATATCATTGCTGATACTGCTATTTAATTAATTTTCAAATAATAACCAAAATTGGTATTTATAATAGTTATAACAATAAAATAAAGAAAATGTTAAATAATAGTAAAATATGTCTCTTTGTTTAATAAGCCAGAGAACACTTTATTTCCTGTAGCCAAAAAATACAAAAATTTTCAGTTCCAAATGTTTATTTAAAATATTACTATAGGTAAGACTAAATGTATCATATTTGTTTATAATAAATGGGCTCTTTATCTCTGCTACATCTTTAAAATGAAATAAGAATTATTTCTGTAGACTGTTCAGGTGGTTGGTAATTAGCCTACTTTCTTCTATTTCATTAGCAAGTCAGTTATTTTTGTAGCTGAGTAACAAAATATAATTTTATAATTTTATTACCTATAGACCTAACCTTTTAACAAATGCCTCCACTTTATCTTTCTAGATTATAGTAAAAATTTGAGAACTTTGAATTGATTTAGAGTACTTTAGTTTTCAAAAATATTTACCACATATTCAACTTTATTATGAAATTATTGTTATGAAATGTATTTATTTCATCTGCATTTTTGTCACTGAGAAAAATGTCAATTTCTTCTTTGGCTCAAATATCTCTCAAACTACTTTGACATGAGAGAGCCAGTATGCTTTACTGTATTATACTATATAACTTACTATATAATAAAGTCACTGCTCTGTCACACAACTTTACAAAAGTCTATATTTTAATGGATTTAAAAAAATAAAATTGATTGCTCTTGGAACAACTTGAAAAATTGGTATAATTCACCACTCATATCTCTTTATATAGGATTACTGTGCCAAAGTTGCACGAGGGGACACATTTTAAACTAATGTCTATAGACTTGTGTCAAGGTACTGATGATCTATGAGGGAAGGGTCCAATACAATTCCCGTAAATCAAAAAACCCAAACGCCATACATTGTATTGAAAATTTCTCTTGACATAGCAGTTATAGTTTGTGTTGTAAGAACTGGTTTCAGATTTCACCTCTGCTAATGACTTGCCTGTGTGACCTTGGGTATGTCATGGTCTCTATTTGCCTCAATTTCCTTTCTAGCAAAATAAAGGGATTCTATTATATGTACTACAATTCCTTCATACTCCAAAACTATGATCCTTGAAATTCAAGTTACGTATTTATTTATTTATTTATTTTTAATTTGATTTGTTTATTTACTTTTAGTTTACAAGATTCAGTTCCAGAATCTCTTGAGTTTCCAATTTTCTCCCCTCCCTCTCCACCCCCCTGCATTGCTGCTTGCAATCAAGTATTGGATCTGCAAATATCTTCAAATTGGACATTAGTCTGGTTGTATAGAAAGGTTGTAAACAATATCATGAACAATGGGAAAAAAGAAAGAGAGCCAAACATGAAAAAGAACGATAGCATGTAGATTACTAAGTCTCCATTTAAACTCTGTTCTTTCTAGATCTTTCTCTGAATGTAGATATCTCCTTCCATCCTGAGATCAAGTTATATATTTAACAAAATCTTTTGCTTCATTCATTTGCAATGAAAAATAGAAAGATTTTAGTTCCTCAATTAATTTCAAAGGTCTTTGGGCTTATGGGAAATTCTCTCCCCCACCGTATTATTTGCAAACGGAACCATTCAAAGCCATTTTGTATATGATCCATCAAGCACTGTTTCAATATATAAATAGCTGTAGGTATCACCCAATTTTTTTTCCTACCCAATGAGGCAGGCTCTTTATACTTGGTAGTTCTACAAGCAACTATACCTTATATAAGAAATCATTTTGATGTCACAGATACAATTTTTGAAAACTTTTAGTTTTGCTTATTAAACATATTCAATTTTCTCTGAAAACATTCTATTATCTTGACAGAATGCTCCAATTTGTTAAGATTGTCTTAAGATAGAGCTAAAATGGGCAACTTGGAGTTGTATGTCAGAGAATCTTAGACCTTTAGCAAATCATGTCTCCTCTCTGGGCATCTATTACCTTTTCTGTAAAATGAGACAGCTGGACTAAATAATTTCACAGGTTCTTTCTAACACTAACATTGTAGGATACTATTGGTTTTAAGAAGAAAACTCAGTTCTTTTTCAAATAAGAGTTAAGGGGATTGGCAGAGTAGAGGGATGTTCCAGGGAAAGAAAGCTGCAGAGACCAATGGACATTTCAAGGCAAGACTACAAAGGAGACAAGTTGTTAAGATGATGAGGAAACTGAGGCCCCAAGGAGTTATATGATTTGTCCAGGATCATATAGCTAAGAAATGTCAGAGGCAAGACTTGGTCCCCAGTCTTCTTGACTTTCAGCCCAGGACTCTGTCTATTACATAACACTGATACTAATATTGATGTAATACAAAGATACTTGTAATCACTAACATTTTTATAATTATATACTATATACACATTGCACACAATGACTTAACTTTAGTAGGTAGCTTACCCTTATCAATTTCATAACTAGTGCTATCATGCCTTTATGCAATATCTGAGGTTTGGAGACTTGGTGCAAGAAAGCTGCCTCTAAAAAAAATGAAGGAGCATGAGCTTTTCAGTCTCTTGTTATGTAATTATTATACTATAGGATTAGTAACCCAAACATTTCCAGAAAAAAAGTACCCTGGGAGTAAAGATTTCTAAAATCTGATTTCTCTGACCTCTAAAAAGTTAAAAGGAGTCAAAAGAAAAAAAATCAATGCAACAAACATTCACTAACTATCTACTATGTGCCTTCCTGTATTAGTCATAGTTGGCATAATTGTAGTAGTAGTAGCAGCAGCAGTTATAATAGCAGTCATAGAAGAAGTAAGAGTAGAAATCATAGTCATAGTGGCAGCAGCAATAGTCATAGCAGTAGCATCATTGGTGGTAGTCATAGGAGTAGTAACAATAATAGGAGCAACAGGAGCAATAGCAGTTATAATAGTAGCAGTTGTAATCTTAGTAGTAGTATTCTTCATTTTTATTTAGAGTTTTGGTGTTTATGAAGACCCTTCCATCCCCTCAACCAATTGTATATCTCTCCTCCTTTTCTCTATTAATCACAAAAAAGGATAGTTTATTATTTTACCTCTGTTACTTAACACCTACCCACTTCTCAATCTATATTCATGCTTCCAACCCTATCACTCAAATGGAACTAATCTATTTAAGTTACTGATAATCTCTTAACTCCTAAGTCCAATGATTTTTTCCTATTTTTCATCTTCCTTAATCTCTACAAGCCTTTTGACACCATTGAACACCTTCTCTTCCTGGATACTCTATTTCCTCAGCTTTCCCAACATTACTTTCTTTTGGTTTTCCTCCTACCAATTTAAATTTTAATCTTCTTTGATGTTCATCATCTGTCCTCTTGAGGTTAGATATCTTTGAAGGCACAGTCTCGAGCCCCCTTCTCTCTGTATACTCTCTCCCTTAGTGATCTCATCATCTCCCATGAGTTCAGTCATACTCTCTAGAAAGTGGACTCTCAAAGGTATATAACTTTCAACTTGAAATTGTTAATAGTTTATTCCTCCTCATTTCACATTGTATGTATTTATGTGTATCAGTTTCAATAACCACTTCTACAGAGACTATGGTTACTATTACTAAATGTTTAAGACAAAATAGAATTTTGAATGGCAGTTTTAACTATGGGGTTAGAGTTACCTGTCAGCTGGAGAGAGACTGAGCAAGGCATAGAGAGATAGGGTTATAAGAACTGAATTCCTGAGAGTCAGAATTTAGTCAGAATTTCTTTTCTAGAAACATTATGGAGAGAATTTTTGAGAGGCTTGGGTGGATATCCTGAAAGGTTGAATTTTGATCCTACGTATCCAGAGTTGAGATGGAGCAGCAACTAACTGATTAGAGGTTACTCTGCTGTGATCTTTTTCACAGCTGATATAATATAAATAATTATTTGTCATTATTGTATTGCTTATTGCACTGTTAATAAAATGTATAGCAAGTACTTGATATTTACTTATGCTTAGGAAATACGGGGCTTTGGTATACAGAAAGATATGGACAAAAGCTTATTGGAAAAGAAGGTTTTTTTCTATTTCTTTAGTGAGTAATATTAATAAACTAGAATTGGGACTCAGAGGTAACTTACTAATTAATGAAAGAGATGTAATTTAATATATAAAGAAATGCCAAAATAGAATGCTGTATTGCCTTGAAACTGAGAATGAAGGAATTGATAATAAAACAAGTAATGTCAAAAATAGAAAAAGGCTTGCTATCCAATAAGGCTACAATACAAAAAAGAAAGCATGGTTAGGGCAAAAAGTAGGTGATACTTGAAACTCAACTCTCTTGTGAACTGGTCAAAGGAGGGAAGAACCCGGGAAGAGAAATATATTTCACTCAACAGGAAAATAGGGAAAGAGAAAAGAGAAGAAGAAATGATAGGAAGGGTAGAGCAAGGGAGGAATTTTGTTGTTGTTTTCCCTATTTGTGATTGCATTGGCAGAGATACTGGAGTGGTTTATTTCCTTCTCCAGCTTCATTAATAGATGAGGAAACTAAGGCAAACAAGGGTCACACAATTAGTAAGTGTCTGAGTCCAGACTTGAACTCAGGAAGAGGAGTCTTCCTGACTCCAGGCCTGGCACTCTATTCACTTCACCACATAAGCGAAATGAAGTCTAAGGATATATTAGATATATATACATATATATATATACATATATATATTATATGATATTTTGTAGCTCTGTTTGAGATGGCAAAGAATGGGAATCTGAAGGGGTGTCCATTGGTTGGAAAATAGCTGAAAAAATTATGGTTATATTTTTGGAAATTAGGTGATATATACACAAAAAATGTTACTAAATTATTTTTTAGAAGGGAGAGTAAATGATGTGTAATAAAACCAAAAGAAATTACCTTTGGAGGAATGAGTTCCTCCATCCAATGAAATGTTGCACAAAATATCCAGAAGCCTTTTAGAGTTTAGAGGGAAGACTCCTGGAGGCTCTGAAGGTTGCCCAAACTCAATTAAAAGAGGTTAGTAGGGAGGGAAGTGCAATTAGGTGGAGATTATCCCTAGCCTATAAGAAATGCAGTAGGGGAAAGAGTCAGGCCTCAATAGGCAAATGTACAGAAACATGGAATCAAGTATTATTCATGTGCATGTTCACACACACACACACACACACACATGTCCCTTAGGTCTTCCAAGATTTGAGCCATCACAGAAGATAGGACAAATTTTGCTTGAGGGCATGCTGAAGGAGGAAGATGGTTCAATATTAGGACAGCCTGAGCCATAGGAATACTTTTAGGAATATTTTAAATACATTTTGGGAATACTGAGACCAACATATTTCTGCATGTCCTGTTTCTACTACAGCAGAGGGTGGAATTCTCACTTGGTGATTGTTGAAGGAGAAGAAGGCAGAGATAATGCTAGGGCCTATTCTAATGTTGTCACCAGGAGAGGGAGGCAGAAGCCATGTAATATGGCAGAGAGTAGGACTTGATTCCAGCCACCTAATCCATGTAGGGCAGTGGAATTTAGATTGAAGATGGGACAGGACCATGTAGGTTCTTATTATTCCATTCAAGAATGTTCACCTAGAGTAGGCACAAAAAAATTGAGTCTGGAAATATGAATAAAGAGAACATTTCAACTACAAAGAAGAAATGCTATTGGTTAAAATATTCCCCAGAGATGAACTCACAAGAAGATTGAATAATTCCACGAAAATACCAGTAAAACCTCAGAGAGAGGGGGGAAATGGTTTTTGCCACAAAGATTCTGAGAGTGGATGGAAGATATGAAGCAAGAGATTAAAAAATAAAATTAGGGGTCTTTGGGAGAAAATTGGAAGGATAATAAATAGCTTAGATCCAAAGGTGGAAACGATGGTGCAAAAAGACTTTTTGGGAGAAAATAAAGTAGAGCAAACATAATGCAATGACTTCATGAAAAAAGAAATATTAGCACAAAGTCAAAAGATGGAAAAGTTAGAATGTGTTTTAATTTTTAAAAATGACTTGGAAAATAAGTCAAGGAGAAATAATTTAAGAATTAATTGAATTTGGGACCTTTTGGTCACATGACCAAAACAGTAGACTTAGGCCTTTTATATGGTTCCCACTAAATTCCCCTAAAAAGGGGACCTGTTCTAGGTTTAGAACAATTACAACTGAATTAACCCCAGAGAACAATTATCATTAAACTCATCCCTCTTCACCAATCAGTCTCCAAACTTTCATCAATAATTTCTAAACTGACCCTTTGCTTGTGCTTATGTCCTACATAGGAATTACCTTCCTGTTTTGGAGCATGCAGGCACATCTCACTACACGTCCAGGCTCCAACCCACAAGGCAAATACTGATTGTGCCCAGCCATGTGATGAGGCAGTGGAGAAAATCCGATTGTCTTCTGTTTTGAATGGTTGTTAGGTTATAAATATTCAAGGCTGGAGGGACTCTTCCCATTTTCAACCAAACCTGTAAAAATGTAGAAAATGCTGGGTTATCCCAGAAAGAGAAGAAAAAGATGAAATCCAAAGAAGAAGGAGAAGTAGGAGACCAATGTGAGTGGCTGCACCATGTTTCAAAGAGAGCAGGCTGAAATTTAGCTTCTGCCTCCCTGGAAGCTACTTAGGTCAGAGACCAAGACATACAGAACATAAATGTGCCAATGTGAGAAGATGAGGCAGCTCTACAATGTAGTTCCTGGGTCAGTAGACATTATCAACAAGAGAGGAGGGAAAAAATGAGTGACAAAATAATATAAGGAGAGGGGGGCCAATACCTGTAAAACATGATTCTAAACAAATTTTGGAGCTACAGAACCCACAAAGTGACAGAGAGAAACAAATATACTGCTGAAGGCAGCCTGGCAGGCCTACAAGAAAGGACCCTTGCACCAAGCTAGGAGCCAAGCACAGTCTTGTGTGAGTCCATGGGCCCAGACCCAGGGGGGGCCTGACGAGTGGCACAGACCAGCTGGAGCAGGCTTCAGGAGAGTGAATCACTAGTAGCTGTGGTGGTTTCCAGATTCCTCCACACATAAAAGCCAAAGAAAAAGTAAAAGGTCAGTAGGGAACTCTGTTGGAAACTGGTGAAGGAAGAGCATGGTCAGGGCCCTGCCCCCAGGGTGAGAGGTGGCAAAAACACACTGGCTGCTCCAGAACTCCTGGTCTGCAGATCATAAGGGGAGCAAACAACCATTCAGAGGGTTATCACTCTTGCTTTGACCTGCTTGGATCTGAGTTACAGTCTTGGGTGGTGGTCCTGGGGTAAGGAAGGTGAGTGTGCTAGAGCTTGTGGTGGCTGTAGAGAAGGTGTCCTCCTCATAGTTTTTACAACTGCAAAACCCCCATCAATATGGGATACAGCTCTCTCCACTCTGGAAGCAGAGTTCTACCATGGCAAAAAGCTCAAAAGTCTAATAATTGACTGGCTAGATGAGCAAACCAAGGAAGCACAATCAAACTACAGAATCATTTTTGGGGGACAGAAAAGATCAAAACATAAAACCAGAAGAAGATAACAAAGTCAAAACTCCTGCATCAAAAGCTTCCAAGAAAAATATGAACTGGTTGTAGGCCAAGGAGGAGCTCAAGAAGGATTGTGAAAATCAAGGAAGAGAAGTTGATAAAAAAAATTGGTGTATTGGTAATGGAATTTGGAGATGCCCCTGTATTGGCTTGGTTTTTGGATTGAGTGTTAAAACCCAGAGCTTGTGAATCCCACTTGTGGAATGGACTTGTTGACGTGAAGAAAGGGGGCTGAACCGGGAGGAGCCATGAATTGGGAGAGAGGCCCAAGCCTAGAGAAGGCCAGAAGGACTTTGGGAGAGCAGTATCCAGTATCATGGAGCCTGAGTTGCTGAGAGAAAGACTGCTGAGAGCCCATTGGAACTGCCCAGGACCTTTGAGAACTTCCAAGAACTGA
>JAQQSV010002857.1:0-20812 GCA_028646515.1 Pseudochirops corinnae | reverse complement strand
TCTCTCTCTATATATATATATATGCAATTATTATTATTATTATTATTGACTACATCCAACTGGAACTTGAGATAAACAGGCACTGTGGTTGGGAAATCCATCCTGCCCTACCAAAAAGTGACATAGGAGAGAATAGACTGGGTGAGGGGGAACAAACTGAGATGGCTGTTTTGGGGTGGTGGGTAGGGAAAAGAAGAGCAGAAAATATGTAATTCAAAATCTTGTGGAAATGAATGACGCAAACTAAAATAAAATTAAAAAAAAATGAAGTACTGTTTCTGGGTCAAGGAGTACACCATTTTATAGCCTTTTGGGCACAGTTGCAAATTGTTCTCCAGAATGGTTAGACTAATCTATAACTCCACCAATAGTACATTGGTGTCCCTATTTTTTCACATGCCTTAGAGCACTTGTAATTTTCCTTTTCTGTCATGTGAGTCAAACTGATAGGTGTGAGGTCATACCCTGGAGCTGTTTTAATTTGCATTTCTCTAATCAGTAGTAATTTAGATAATTTTTTCATGTGAATATTGGTAGCTTTGATTTCTTACAAAAACTGCTTTTTCATGTCCTTTGACCATTTATAAACAAACTTCTGTTTATTTTGGTCAGTTTGGCTCTCTTCCCTATATGTTTGAGAAATGAAGCCTTTATCAAGAGTCTTGCTATATTTTTTTTTCCAATCTTCCTTCTAATTTTGATTGCATTAGCTTTGTTTGTGCAAAAACATATTAATTTAATATAATCAAATTGGGCATTTTACTCGCCCTGATCTGCTCTATCTCTTTTTTTGGTCATAAACATTTCTTGGATGCATAGATCTGACAGGTACATTTTTTCTTTTCTTTTTTTTTTCAATTGTTATTAACTTTTATTTTTAGTTTACATCATTCATTTCCATGAGATTTTGAGTTACAAGTTTTCTCCCCATCTTTCCCCTATCTCCCACCCCAAAAGAGCGATCCCACTGTATATTCCCTCCCTCAATCTGCTGTCTCCTATATCCTCCCCCATCACCCCCTCTGACTTTCTGGTAGGGCAAGATGGATCTCCCTACCCTAGTGCCTGTATATCATATTACCCAGTTGCATGTAAATAATAATAATTATTATTATTGTTATTATGATTATACACACACACACACACACACACACACACACACATATATATATATATATATATATTCTAACATTTTATTTTAGAACTTTTAAGTTCTAGATTCTTTCCCTTCCTCCCTTGTAACGCACCCCGACAGGAAAGACAAGGAATTCAATACAGGCTGTACATGTATAGTTATGCAGAATATCTCCAAAATGGACATATTGTGAAAGACTGATTATATTTCCCTCCTTCCTATCCCACCCTCCACTTGTTCTATTCTCTACTTTATCCTTGTCCCTTTACAGAAGTGTTTGCTTCTAACAACCCTCCCCACCAACCAGCCCTCTCCCTCCTCTCATCCCCTTCCCCCCTACTTTCCTGTAGACCAAGATACCCAAATTAGAGTGTATGTCATTCCTTCCCTAAGGCAAATTCAATGAGAGTAATTTTGGCCCATTCCCTTTTGCCTTCCTGTTCTTCCCCTCCATTGTAAGTTATCCCTTGTCTCTTCTATATGAGATGATTAACCCCATTCTATCTCTTCTTGTCTTCTGTCATTCTATTCTTCTCCCACCTCTCAATTTCACATTTTAAAATATCATCCCTTCCTGTTCAATTAATTCTGTGCCCTCTGTCTATGTACACATATATACAGACACTCACATATGTATTCTTATGCATATATATCCTCTTATATAGACATATGTGTATGTATACATATACACATATATTTACATATACATACATACATATATGTGTGTATGAGTGTGTGTCTATCTATCTATCTATCTACACATACACATACATTTATATTCTCTTCACCTGTCCTCATACTGAGAAAAGTTTCATAAGTTACAATTATTGTTTTTCCATGTTGGCATGTAAATAGTTCAACTTTGATAAGTTCCTTATGAACTCTTTTCCATGTTTATCTTCTCATGCTTCTTGTATTCGAATGTCAAATTTTCTATTCAGCTCTCGTTTTTTCAGCAAGAAAGCTTGAAAGTCCTCCACCTCATTGAATGACCATATTTTCCACTGGAACATTATACTCAATTTTGCTGGATAGGTGATTCTGGATTTTAATCCTAGCTCCCATGGTCTCTGGAATATCATATTCCAGGCCCTCCAATCCCTTAATGTAGAAGCTGCTAGATCCTGGGTTATACTGATCATGTTTACACAATGTTCAAATTGTTTCCTCTTAGGGGCTTGTAATATTTTCTCCTTGATCTGGGAACTCTGGAACGTGGCTATAACATTCCTTGGAGTTTTATTTTTGGGATCTTTTTAAAGAGGTGATCAGTGAATTCTTTCAAGTTCTATTTTGCCCTCGGTTCTAAAATATCAGGGCAATTTTCTTTGAGAATTTCTTGAAGGATGCTTTCTAAGTTCTTTTTTTGATCATGGCTTTCAGGTAGTCCAATAATTTTAAATTTTCTCTCCTGGATCTTTTTTTCCAGGTCAGTGGTTTTTTCAAGGAGATATTTCACATTACCTTCTTTGTTTTCATTTTTTCATATCTGTTTAACAGTATCTTGATTTCTCATAAAGTTATTTGCTTCCATTTGTTCCACTTTAATTCTGAAGGAATTATTCTCTTCAGTGAGCTTTTGAGATTGTTTTTCCGTCTGGTAAATTCAACCTTTTAAGGCATTCTTCTCCTCATTGGCTTTTTGGACTTCTTTTGCCATTTGAGTTAATCTATTTTTTATGGTGTTATTTTCTTCAGTCAGGTTGTTGACTCTCTTTTCATGATTTTCTTGCATCATTCTCATTTCACTTCCCAATTTTTCTTCCACTTCTCTCATTTTGTTTTCAAAATCCTTCTTAAGCTGATCTATGGCTTGTAACAAGTTTACATTTTTCTTGGAAGCTTTTTGTGTGAGTTCTGACTGCGTTGTCTTCCTCCCTTTCCATGTTTTGATATTTTTTGTCCCCAAAAAGGGAATCTAAAGTTGGATTGCTGTGCTTACTTTGCTTCCTTAGCCTGCTCATGTTGCCAGTCAGTCACTTGAGTTTTGGGCTCTGTAGAACTCTGCTTTCAGAGGGGAAAGCTTTGTCCCAAATCACTGGGGTTTTTTGCAGCTGCCAGAGCTATTAGGGGGTCGCTGTCTCTGCAGCTCCCTCCAGCTTTGGCTCACTGGTCACGCATCTCAGGACTACTACCCAAGACCACAATCCTGATCCAGACAGGTTAAGGCAAAACACTTAGCCTCTGAATGGTTGCTTGGTCCCCTGCAGTCTTCAGGCTGGGAGCCCTGTAGCAGTCACATGGAGGCAGCTGCAGAGCTGCCACTTCTGCTGCTTTCTTGCCCTGGGAGCAGATGGCTGGACCCACTCCTTTCCCCCAAATTTAGCCAAGTTCCACTGACCTTTCACTTTTTCGTTGACTCTTATGGGTTGATAATTTTGAAAACTGCCACAGCTGCTGGTGATCCACTCTCCCAAGTGCTCCAGCTGTGGCTTGACCTGGCCACCCTGGGGCTATCTGGTTTCAGGCTGAGGTGGGCTCTACTCATAGCAAGCTGTGTTTAGCCATTCCTGTCCACCTGCCAGGCTGCTTTCAGTGGGAGCTTTGTTTCTCTGGCATTTTGTGAGTGCTGTAGCTCTAATATTTGTTTAGAGTCATATTTTATAGGTATTTGAGGTGGTTATGGGAGGAACTCATGGAGTTCTCCTGTTTTTATGCTGCCTACTTGACTCTGCCCCCCCAGGTACTTTTTTTAATCTTTCCTAATTCACTTATGATATAATACTTTATGTCAAAATATATACCCACATTGACATTATCTCAGTTTACTGAGTTTACTCAGTTTACTGAAGGCAATGTTGGCTTAGGCATAGTTTTTGCAAAACTATTTCCAAGTTTTCCTACCAATTTTTGTCAGATAATGAATTCCTGTGTCAAAATCTTGGAACTTTGAATTTATCAAATATTAGATGACGATGCTAATTTACTACTGAATAGTGTGTACTTAATCTGTTCTCATGATCCATCACTCTATTTCTTATCTGGAAACAGCTTGCTTTGATTATTACAGCTTTATGATATAGCTAGAAATCTTGTACTGCTAGATGACCTTAATATTCTTGATATTTTGTTCTTCCAGATTAATTTTTTTATTTTTTTCTATTTCCATTATATATTTGGTAGTTTGCTTGTAAATTAATTGTTTTTATTATGTTAGCTTGGTTTTCCCATGAGCAATTAGTACTTTTCCAATTCTTTAAATCTGTCTTTAGTTATCTGAAAAGTGTATTGTTATTATGTTTGTATAGTCTCTAGGTTTTTCTTGGCTGCTAGAATCCCCAAAATTTTAATTTTGTATTGTTGGAAACAATGTGAGTGAGCTTTAAGGATTGCCTCCCCCCCCCCTCCCCATCACTGTTTTGACATCCACTGCAAAAGCTCTTCCTTTTGTGAATCTTTTAAGTGAGATAATTTTCCCCATTCTTTTCCTTAGCTCCTTCTCTTAGGGCTTCCCTCTTTCTCACCTATACATTTTTTTTACATCATCCCAACATAATCAACTCACTTCCACATCCTCTTTCTATGTAGAATCCTTGTAGCTACCCTAACAATGGTAACATTCATAAAAGAAACATGTATCATCTTCCCATATAGAAAGGTAAACATTTTGGATTTATAGAATCTTATGATTTTTCTTTCACATTTATCTTTCCAGACTCTTTTGAGTCTTCTATCTGAAAATCAATTTTTCCTTTTATCTCTATTCATTTTTATTTTCATCAGGAATGCTCCAAAGTCCCCTATTTCATGAAATATGCATTTTCTCTTTAAGGTACTTATTCTGTTTTTGCTAGATTGGTTATTCTTGCTTGTAATCCCAGCTCTTTTGCCTTTCAAAATATCATATTCCAAGTCCTTTTCTCCTTTAACATGGTAGGTGCTAATACTTACGTAATCCTGACTGTGGCTCTATTGTATTTGTGTAGTTTGAAGTCTTTTCTGGCTCCTTGAAATATTTTCTCTTTGGGAGAAATTTCTTGAAGTATCATGTTAGGATCCTTCTTTAATAATCATTTTCAGGTAATCAAATATTTTTTGAAAGATCTCTCTTCAATCTATTTTCCAGGTCATTTGAATTTCTAATTAGATATTTCACATTTACTTCTATTTTTTCATTCTTTGTCTTTGTCTTATTGTTTCTTGATGTCTTATAAAGTCATTAGCTTCCAATTGCCTAATTCTAATTTAAAAAAATATTTTCTTTAATGAGCTTTTATACTTCTTTCTCATTTGGCCAAATCTGCTTTTTATTTTTTTTAGAATTTATTCTCATCAGTGAATTTTTGTGCTTCTTTTCCCATTTGACAAATTCTGAAATTTGAAGAAGTTACTTTCTATAGTACTGTTTCTGCCTCTTTTTACCTAGTTGTTAATTGTCTTTTTATAATTTTGTTTTTTCACTCTCATTTCTTTCACTTTAATCTTATTTTTAATATTTTTTTTTTTTTGCTTTTTGGAGAGGGGAAGGTAGGACAATTGGGGTTAAGTGACTTGCCCAAGGTCACATGATTAGTAAGTGTTAATTGTCAGAGATCAGATTTTAACTCAGGCCCTCCTGACTCCAGAGCTGTGCTCCATTCACTGTGTGCCACCTAGTTGCCCCTTTCATTTCTTTTCTTTTTACTTTTAACACTCTAAATCACTATATTTCTTTTTCTTTTTTTATTTTTTGTAAGGCAATCTGAGTTAAGTGACTTGCCCAGGGTCACAAAGCTATAATTTCTTTATCTATTTTTTTTTCTCTACCACGCTTATTTGTTTTTGAAAATCATGTTTTAGCTCTTCTAAAAAAATCTTGTTAGATTGTAACCAATGTAGTTTTTTTCCCCCATTGAGGCTTTGCTGGCATGACTTTTGACTGCATTTTCTTCTGAGTTTTTGTGTCTTGATCTTCCCTGTCACTCTGGTAGCCTTTTATGTTTAAAAAATGTTTATTTTTCTATTCTGTTCATTGATTTTTAATGTTATATTATTGTTGGTATCTATCTCAGTCATAGGAGATTGAGGGTCACTGTCTCAAGCTGTAGGTTTTTTCCCATTGCTATTTTCAGAGTTAGTTCTGGGTGACTAGAAATTTTCAGTGCTTCAAAGCTAATGTACTCTGGGGAGAGGTGTGATTACTGCTCTTTTAGTCTTCACTCAGTCTTTTCCCCAGGAAGGGTCCTTGATACCTTGAGATTGCAATTGATACTGCTCCTCAGGGCACCTGTTCCCATGGTATAAGAAGTGACATTTTTTCTCAGGTGTTTTGTTCTCTCGGGGACTATATTGATACAGTTCCTTAGAGTCCCTGATCCCTTCTAAAGAAAAGTAATACTGCTCCTCAAGAATCTTGCTTCCTCTGGTATAAAGTGCTCCTCTTTGCCTCTGAAATATGACCCAGATATGGACAGAGTCAATGGATTAGTCAAATAGCATCTGGTCCGACTCCCAGTGCTAGATCAGGGGTCTGCCATGATCTCTTTTTGACTAATTGCTAGATCTTTTTGCTCTCTCTGGCTTGAGAACTTTCAAAGCTGCTGCTTCTTCTGTCACCTCCACTGAGTCCCACTGAAAGGGAAAAGTGAAACTTCTCAGCCCATAAGTTTTGTGGAAGCAGGTCTGAGTTCTGGTTTCTTCACCACCTCCCCTCCCCTGCAACTTTACTACTGCCACATCAGCATCAGGCCACCTCAGGAGTTTTTCACCTCCACCCTTGTACACCACACCCTTATCAGCATTAGGCCCCTTCAGAGGTTTTCAACCTCCACACTTGCTTGTGACCTTTTTACCTCCCTTGCTTTAGCGTTTACCAAATAAGGATATGAACATTTGAATTGTTCAGATTGTTCAGTACCCTTTCCCCTTTCCCTTGCTATCAATCAGCATTAAGCTCTTAGCCCCTCCCTTCACTTTTGCCAAATAAAGATAGGTACATTTGAATTGGCTATCCCATATTTCCTCGTTCTTTGTAAGCTTGCCTCCCAGCCATTGAGAGTGGTAGGCTTCTTTGTTCCTTATCACTGGAGGAGAATTCGAGCTCAGATTATAAGCCTGCCTCCCAGCCAATGGGAGAAGGGACAGCGGGGGGAGGGGCTTGACTGTGTTAGGGTATAAATTCTTGTTCCATCTTCTGTAGCACATCTCCTCTCCCTGATCCATGATGGAGAGGACTGCCCTCTTCCTATAGTGTAAGAGAATAGAAAAATTTCCTGTTCCTTCCTTAATACCTTTGACTTTTAATTATTCTGGGTAGGGGATTTTTGGGGTCCCTGTACCCCACACCCCTCATGGATTTTTCTTCCACATGGGCTATAGGAGACCTCCCACCCCTGTGTCACAGATTGGATTAATATGGTGCTTTCCAAATTTGCAGTATAATTTAGTATTTTTGTAACACTAAAATCTGAAATTACAGAAAATTCCTTTTTTTCCTCCCCATTCATTCATGTTTTGGGTTTTTTCTTACAATGTGCAAGAAAGAAGTTGAAAGAATTGGGTAAAGACACTTGATTGCTGTATGACAATAATCATGGTTGGAAGTCCCAGGGGAGTCAAAGAAAATACTCTAGTTAGGACTTGTGATCCCTTCTCAATAGTAATATTTTGATGGTCAAAATTAGGAAATGTTGTTTGGGTCACTGGCCATCAAAGACTTCAAATTGTGTTGTCATTCAATCTATCAATAAGTATTTATTCAGTATCTACAATATGCTATAAATCATATTAGGAGCTGAAACAAAATAGGTCCTGCCTTCAAGGAACTTGCTAATGGAAGAGACAATGCACATATGGGGGAAAAAGGGGAAAGAAAGAGAGAGAGAGAGAGAGAGAGAGAGAGAGAGAGAGAGATGAAAAATACCTACAAAACAGATATAAGCTATATTGTTTGTCTTTTGTTGTCAAAGAGAACAATAACATCATGGGGATGATATCTTGACTTTTGCATGAATTGGATGTAAGTGAGACAGAACTGTGCACAAAGTTGTCAGACTCACTTCTCCAGAGTCATTGAGGTGCAGTGGCAAGACAAAAGTCAGGATGACTGGTGATTGCCTAGGATACAGTGCTGATCTTGGCCTTTCTAATTTAAGGTCTTTCATAGCTCTCAGTCTAAGGTAAAGTCCATTCAATAACTAAGCACTAGGTAAGAATTAAGACAAAAGATGGTCCAATTTTCCATCACAAAATTATCAATCTGCATGGGAAAGACCCTTAGAGTTTCTTCCCAGAACAGAAAATAACTGCAATTTGAACTCATTCTAACCCATCAAAACCTAAACAATGAGACACAAAGGCTTGGGTTAGGGGCTATTATTGGCTATTCAATGAAAACCAAAGGGATTTGGATGTAAAGGTTTAGTCAAGTAGCTTCATTTGAAACACAATAAGCTTTTTATAAAATCTATTTTTTTTTCAGAACCACATTTCAAAAAATCATGTAAGTGAAATCTGTGCAAACCAAGAATTAGATTTTCCCACCATTTTGAAAGAGAAAAAAAATATATATTTTTAAAATCTTGGCTCAAAACCCCAAAATGATATAAAAAATAAAAGCAACCAAAAGTTATATTCCTATAGACACAGAACTGTATGTAAGAAGGAGCACCACATTTCATGAGGGAAGAAGAAATAAAAGGAGGAAGAGGAGGAGGAGGAGCAGAAGGAGGAAGAGCAAGAGAAGGAAAAGGAGAAGAGCAGTAGCAGCAGCAGCAATATAACATATTCCAAGGCTAAAATTCCTAACAGTTTAGAGTGCAAAGATGAAAAATACAGTTTAAAAAACCTCAAACACAGATATATGATCTTTTGTTTCTACATAATCAGTTCAATGCATATAAATAGAAATTTTTATATCCAAAAAATTATACTCCATATTCATTCTGGAATATAGCTAACTCTGACACCTTTTCTTTCCAGGATGTGTCCCCAAAGTCCAATTTATTTTTTACCTTGGAGGGGACAGTCTTTTTTTAATAGAACTCCATCAACAATTTAATTTTATAGTTTGGGAGTTCAATAAAGTCCAATTTTAACACCAATATCAAAATTGGGCTTGAAATTAAGCACCTATTTATCTTCATATTTGTTTTCACTGCCCTTGGAACTTAAAATTTTAGAATCATAAAGTTTTTTTAAGCTATAAGGGACCTCATAAATCATTTTAATTTAATCCCTTTGTTTAATAGATGAGAACTGGATAGGCCAGAGAATTGACATAAAGCCAGTTGATTAGTTGATTAGTGGTTGATTAGTGACAGAGCAAGGACATTCACTTCTTGATTTTTAGTCTGAAGATATTTCCATTATTCCATGTTTAGGAGAAAGATAGTTCAACAGCTAGTATGTCCAAATAAATGATACCCACTAGTAGACAAAAACTAGAGAGATTTTGGTGGTGGTGCTAATTTCCATAAATGAAAGTACCACAAACAAACCTAATAATTGTGTATGTGAATGTGAATTTAGAGATTCAACGGCAGTCACTTGGCTTTTCAGTTATCTATCATAAAAATCACTGTATTAAAATTTATGGCAAATTATTTTTATCATAAATCAAAGCATTTAATAGACCCAAATAGATTCAAAATCTTCCACCTGTAGTTCACTCAATTTGATGAGTTCATAGCAAGTTAAATGACTGAAAAAAAGGTTTGGATTAAAAAATTGATCATATGGTTCATAATTAACAGCCTAAAAATAAAAGTTGAAATTCTCTACCAGGAATTTTGATCACACATCTATTTAGGGGCCAAAAAATTTTTCTCCACTGATTCTATAGTTGAATACACATTTCATATGCCTAATTATTTCTGTGGATGCAACTACATGACCATACCACAAAAGATATGAGTCAAATAACTCATAAAATGCAGAGTGTATGGCTAGTCAGATGAGCAACAAAAACTGTCTGTTTGAGGACCACTGGTATTTCACTTTGATAAGGGGTGCTTAACCCTAACTTAACTACATTCTCTCTGCTCCATTTCTCCAGTGGTTGGATTGCCCTAGTACATTAAGTATATCAAGAAGAGGAAGGACCTTCCTCTCACTGCTCACTTCCCACAACACCTGCCCCCTGAAGGACTGAGTTGACTTCCATTTATCCAGTGCAGCTTCTCCCTGAACACAAGATATACTTCTTGCTGTGCATGCCTAATTTTCAGCCTCATATGAGAAAACTAGTAAGACTTTCCTGTTAACTGTTTCATTCTGTGCTTGGATGCAGAAAGAAGATTTTTAGGAGCCATTAGCATGACTTCCAGCCATGCCAGCTCAAGGAAACTTCCATCTCCTGCTATGAGTTTGAACTCCCACCCAAGATGTAGAGATCTTCTGCTACTGAGATAGCAATCTTCCATTTTAAGCTTTTATAGATGATGGCAAGACCAAATGTATGACCATCTTTGTATATGGTTAAGGTGGAGTGGAAGCATATGTCATGAAAATCAGTAGATTCCAGAACCGAGTTAATGATGTTTGAGTGAGAGCCAATATCTGTATTGAAATCCTCTGGTATGAGGACAGGAATTGGAGAGTGAGAGAAAAAAAAATTTGTCCTAAACTCATTGAGGAAAGAAAGAGAAATTGAAGGCACACAGTTAGGTTGTCATATGAGAGAAGTCATTTCACTACTCCTGTTCCATCCAAAATTGGAGATTGGGAAGGAGACACCACAAATGGAGTTGGATGTTGGACCTACACATCAGAAGACTTTCTGACTTTCCTTTCATCTCCTGTTATATAATATGCATATATGTGTATACTATAGGTAAAGAATAGCAATATAAAGGTATGAATATTTTCATTAAAAGGTAAAACAATCATATCCACATATGAGGGGCTGCATAGATTTGTTTTTGTTTTTTACAAAGGTGAATGAACTACAGTGGAACCTCTGCCCCAGTGCATCTATACTCAGTGTGGATAGGACAATAAATATGGAGAAAAATGAAATGATAGTGATGGAAAATGCTATCCACATAAAGAGAAAGAACTATGGAATTTGAATGAATGTCAAAGCATTCTATTTTCACTTTTGTTTTTTCTTTCTCATAGTTTCCCTTTTGTTCTGATTCTTTCACAACATGACTAATGTGGAAATATATTTAATATGACTATACATATATAACATATATTGTATTGCTTGCCATATTGGGGAGGAGGAAGGGAGAAGAAAATTTGGAACTCATAAAAAGGAATGCTGAAAACTATCTTTACACGTAATTGGAAAAAATAAAATACTATTAAGTGGGGAAAATAAAATAAAATATCCTCTAAAAAGTGAAAACAGGATTACTAATGAAATCAAATGAGTGCTTAAAAAATAACAACTTTGAGCAAATAAGACATTTTGACTATTATAAATACCCAAGTTAACAACAAAAGATGAATGAAAAAAGATGCTATCTGCATCTAAAGAAAGAATTGATGAATAGAAGTATATATAGTATGACTTTACACACACACACACACACACACACACACACACACACACTTCTAGATACACAAATAGACAAATTCACAATTATGTCTTGGGTATTTATGTTAAAATGTATAACATCATTACACTTCGTTTTACACATTTGAGGTATGCCAGAGAAAGCTGTATATAATAAAAATAATAATTTTTCACTTTACTTTTATTACAAATTCAGACATATTTCCCAATTAATTTATTTCTAATTGAAGTGGTTCTTCATATTTTACCTATTTCCATCTGTATGCCTTTCCACCTTTATTTGCACTTACTATTTAAAATAATAATAACTTAGTATTTACAATAATCCCTATTAAATCATACTAATGCTCCTCTAATTTATTTTTATAAGTAAATTTTCATTGTATGAGAAACATAGACCTTATAGCACTTTCCATTCAAATAAATTGCTTCTTTTGAAGATGTTTTGAGAAATAAAACTTCTACTTTTTATTCCTTAAAATTCTTACATATGAATATATGGAATCTCCATCACTTAAAAGTTTCCACAGAGTGAGAAACCAGAATGCTTCTAGATGTGAGGGTTTGGAGTCACTGATCGAGAAGTAGGTCTGGAAGATTCATAAAGTTCCTTCCACTGAGTCTCTGACTTTTAGGATTCATATAGTAGACTATAGTAATTTGTTCCTTCACTGAAACAATAACTGATATTTATATATAAAACTAACTTAATTAAAAAAAACAATATGGGTGATATGTTACAATAGGAAAAAGTACTAGAGTATATATATATATATATATATATATATATATATATATATATATATATATATACTCTAGAGAGTTGTCAGTAGGAAATAATTTTAGAGTCCTCCAAGTATATTGGAAACAAATAATTTTATTATCTGCTAATTATCATCTCATCTACCCCCAGGCTATGAAATGAGATCCTGTTAGCAGTTGAAGTTATGAAGATGCTGTTTGATCCATAATGTAACAGAGGGAGAAAGTATTTTTTGAAACACCAAGATAATTTGGTTTTGCAGGAAAGAGGGAAGATATAATCATTTTGCTTGAAATTTTTCAGAAATATTAATATACATTTAAGAATAAGAAAATCTAGTTAGGACTCCTGGTTCCTCACACTTTGCTTTTAAGATTCATAATAGGTATGGCCAATAACATACAACTCACAGTTCAAAAAAAATAGGTAGCCATATCCAGGGATTTCATGAGGCTCAAATGAGATAAGAGATGTGAAACGCCTTGCAAATCTGAAAGTGGTATATAAAAGACAGTTGTTGTTTTTGTTGTTATATAGTTACCAGTAATTTAGTCTGATGATGATTTAATTCCTTGAAACTTCTATTTAATTCCTACTGAGCTCCAGCAATGTTTATAAAACAATAGAAAGATGTGTTTGCAAATGTTTAATAACAGTATATTTGCAAACATCCTTTTAAGTTTAACCTACATTATTAACACTTTTCAAGCCAAAATGGTCAACAAAAGAATAAATTGAGCCCTGATTTTTAGGACTTTGAAGAGAAAATGCTTGCAGATTAGAGGTGTCTCCAGCACATACCCGGATAGACCTACCTCCTCAGGCAATAATTTGTCTCTAGGGCTCTCACTTCTTAGTGGTGATATTTACTCGTATTAACCTGTTTGTTTTTCCCAAGTGACTTAGTCAGCCTCTATCCTTGTCTCATTTAGGTCAATGGCCTGTAACTGATTTTTTTTTTCTTTTGCTGTGTTTTTGGATATGACATTCCTGGTTCCCTCCTCTAATTTTCCCAATTCTCTTCTCTGGATGTTGGAAGTCTTTTGACTTTCATATATAGTCTCCCCCTATTATCAGACATGAAAGAGGATTAACCCACTCCTCTGTCTCATCTGTGTTTGGGATGGGATGAGAGTTTTGTTAAGGATAACACTTAATATCTTCAGTATCAAAATGTAAACCAAGTTAACTGCCATATTCTTACTGATAGAAGAAATCTTGATCTGATATGAATTTTTATGAGGCATCTGAGATCCTATAAAAATAAGGAAAATAAATATAAAGATTTTTGAAGACTCTGGCATAAATCAGATGTTACCTTTAAATATGAAAAAGATGTGCATGATATATATCCATTAGGATCTCAGATTTGTTTAACGGATTATCACTAATGTCCCATACAAATGTGACAGGAAATGAGTGTATCTGGCAGTAAAAAAATATATAGCCATTAAAGAAAGTTCACGCATGACATTTTTATAGACTTGTCAAGTCTCATGAATTCAGAATGTGGGACAGATGGTCACATGGTGAATTGTTCTCTCACTAATGATTTCTGCTGCTTCATGGATTTTTGAGCTTCAGATGATATCAGATTCATTTGGAACAAATGGGAAGTGAAAAGATATCCAATTGTCCTCAGAAAAGGTAAAACCCTAACAAATTTTTAGCAGGAAATCTTATAAACTGAGTAGCTCCCATGTAAGCCAAAGTCAGACAAATTGTCTATGTCCATATTTTACTAATAGTGAGTTTATAAGCAGGGATAAAAAAAAAATACCAAATAATGGTAAAATTAAAGGTAATCTTTCTTGGTGTATCATAAAATAAAGTCTTATACTATCATAAAAAGAAAAGATTTCTTTGGGTGGTTTGTATGATACAAGGTACAAAACCAGATTATTTCTAATTAATGGGCATATATGGCAAGGTAATAGAAAAGAAGAATACAATCTTATGTTAATTATCAATCTACATCTCTATGCATATATTGTAAACAATGTTCATAATATCATCAAAAATAAAGAACAAATATTATTGTGACTGTCAAATAACAAGAAGTTCATATATTTTATGGAAATAAATCACAATTTCACAGTAGGCAAGTGGGTTTATTTTCCACAATGATTGAGATTTGAAGAGTACATTTCTAAGACAGATGGGAAGAGAAATGGAAAAATTGGGAGAGGGAATGAAGAATTTCATACCCATAGATATAGTAAAGGGGAAAAAAGGAAAATCAATGATGTATCCATTGATCTACATGAGACAATGAGAGAAGTTGATCAAGTTACATATGACAAACAGGTTGACAAAAGTCAAAAGGGCTAAGAATTAAAATGCACAAGATATAAGCTGCCTGAGGAAGTAGGTGTATCCAGGCATGTGCTGGAACCAACTTGTTCCTATGAATTGGAAACTGCTGCAAATCAAGGCTTGCTTTATTTATTGTTCACTTAGATTTGAAAAAAAAAGTTAATCATGCAAATTAAACAACACTGTGTTTGCATGTATTTTTTTTTCTTCTGAAGAGCCCAGTTGTTAAACATTTACAAATGAATCCCAGTATTATTTTATGAACATTATTTGGGTTCAGCAGTAGTGTAATAGAGGTTTGGGGGAATTAGGTCATCACCACACTGGAGAAAAAGTGACAATGTAATAATAATAACATATATTAATAATAGTAATAATAACTCACTTTTACATAACACATTAAGGCCTGCAAAGTGTTTTACATATATTATCTCATTGGAGTCTCACAACATCCAATGGTTGTATCTAACTATGAGGTAAACATTGTGGTCACACTCAATTATGAATATTAAAAAAACGTGTTGTACAAAAAATTTATAACAGCTATTTTTGTGGTGGCAAAGAATTAGAAATTGTGGAGATGGCTATCAACTGGGGATTGGCTGAAAAAGTTGCAGTATATGAATGTAATGGAATACTGTTGTGCTCTAAGAAATAATCAACAGTATTATTTCATAAAAATCTGGCAAAAGTTACATAAACTTATGCTGAGTAAAGTGAGCAGAACTAGGAGAGCAGTGAACATTGTAACAGCAACATTGTATGATTATCCACTATGACAGACCAGGTTTTTCTCATACAATGATCCAAGACAATTCCAAAAGACTAGTGATAGAAAATACTATACACATCGAGAGGAAAAAACAAACAAAACAAACTATGGAGTCTGAATGCAGACCAAAACATACAATTTTCACTTTTTTGTTGTTTTTCTTTTCTTTCTCATTTTATCTTTTGTTTTGATTCTTCTTTCATAACATGATTATATGAAAATATATTAAATGTTATTGTACATGTATAATCTATATTAGGTTACTTGCTCTCTTTGGAGGAAGGAAAGGAAGGAGAAAAATTTGAAGCTCAAAATCTTATCAATATGAATGTTGAGAATTATCTTTACATGCAATTGGAAAAAAAATAAAGTACCATTAAATGGGCGGGGAGGGGGGAAGAAATGGATAAGAAACCAGGAATCCTAAATAAATTCTCTTATTCTCAAATATACATTAAAATTTCTTACAAATTTCAAATAAACAAAATAATTATACTCTTCCCTCTCCACTGAAAAACTGAACTATTCTCCATTTTCAAAGGAAATTCTTTTCCTTTTATCACGTGACTAGTTGAGCAAGCTGTATCCTTTTACTTACAGGAGGTAAAAATGTCTTCTTCCATAACTGTGGAGTAGATGGGACTGATGATTAGTATATAATAAAGTTACTTATTTCCATAATACTTGAAGATCTACAAAATTATTTTCTATCAACCTCCTCAAGTATATAGTGTATGTGTTATTATCCTTTTTTGCTTGTGAGGAATATGAGGTTCAGGAAAGGTAAATGACTTGCCCAGGGTCATAAAGCTAATTAAATACCACGGCCAGATTCCATTTAGTATTCTGTTTCCAATGAATACTTAATGGGTGCATCAGTGTATAAAGGGCTGGTAATACAAGCAAGCAATATAAACACAAAGAAAGATAATCCTTGGTCTAAAAGAGCTTAAATTCTAATTAGGGAATATAATATATAAAAAGCTGCAAAGTGAGGGCTGAAGGAGTTGAGGCAATGGGTAGATAATTGAGAAAATCTAGAGAAGAAGGAGTATATGCAAGAGAACAACAAAGATATGACTGGCCAAGACACTTTCCTTAAAATGGAGGTTTAGGGGAAAACCAACATATCAGAGGAAGGAACCGCAGGAATGGATTGTACTTCCAGTGTGATAAGACGAGGGGCAGAGTAAACTTCGGAGTGAAGAAGCTACTGTGTCTTGGTGGAGAAAGTCCGGAGAATAAAAAGTAGAGCTCATAGTGTAATGAATGGCATGACCTAGAGCAGTGGTTTTCAACCTGTGGGTTATGTTCAATTTGTAACAATGAAAATACATCCTGCATATCAGATAGATTCATAACAGTAGCAAAATTACAGTTACGAAGTAGCAATGAAAATAATTTTATGGTTGGGAATCACTACAACATGAGGAACTGTTTTAAAGGGTCACGGCATTAGGAACCACTGGCCTGGAGAGACAGCAAATTAGTTTATATTACAGTTTCTACTACATCTGTGTGATGCTGATCACGTCACATCACCTGTGTGGGTCTCAGCTTCTTCATCCTTTTTTATGCTAAAAAATGGGCCATTTGTATTTTATGTATGTATAAGGCTATTCTGTCCAAGATAAATTATAAAAATTATTGAACAAAGAATCAGAAGACCAGGATTGGAATGCCAGTCATTTGACTTACTAACTATTCATGTGATCTCAGACAAGTCAATTCATCTTTCTGATGCTCAATTCCTCCATTTATACAATAGAGTTTGAACTATAAGACCACTGTGGTTCTTACTATGTAAATCTTTAATTCTATTTACTGTAAATGTCTATGCTTACTCAGAAGAGAAACACTCCCAGTACAGAGAACATGTATTTGGAGTCTGTGAGATGAACCAAGTTAACAAAAAATGCCTTATTATGTTGACTTTCTTTCAGGCCTTCTCATATGACCTTTTTTCTCTACTGACACTGCCACCATCCTGGTGCAGATCCCTATCAGTACTGTCTGCTGTACTGCAAAAGACAGTTAGTTGATCCCACTGCCTCAAGTCTCTCTTCACTCTGCTCCATCCTCCATTCAGTTGTCAAATTGGTCATCCTTAAGCCCAATTCTAACTATGTCATTTGCACCTCTTATTTAATAAATACCACTCACTCCCTATTGCCTTTGGGATCAAATATAAAATCTGCTGTTGAATTTTAAAGCATTTTGTGATCTGGCCTTTTCTTGCCTTTCTAGGCTTTTTATTCCTTACTCCGCATATTCTGAGATATAATGACAGTGATCTTGCTGTTTTTTGCACAGAGTACTCCATTTCCAGATTCTAAGTATTCACACTAAATGTTGACAGTGGGCCTCTCTCCTTTCTTATCTTTATCTCTTGACTTTCCTGGTGTCCTTCCAGTCTCATTTAATGTCCATCATTTTTCAAGAAGGATTTCCCAATTATCCTTAATCTTAGTCTCTTCCCTCTGAGAATATTCCTAATATAACCTGTCTATATCTTGTTTGTACCTCGTTGTTTGAACATTGTTTCCCTCATCAGATTGTCAGCTCTCTGAGAGTAGCAATTGTCTTCTGTAATTTCTTCTTTCGTTACATCTGTATTGTCTGATACATAAATTACCAGAAGGTTATTGACCCTGAGGTACTATTCTCAACAATAGATTTTAACAATAAGGCTTCATCTTCATGAATAAAAAGAGATCCCTATATTTGAACAGCAAATCAAAAAGATGGATAGAGGACATCTATGTACATATGTATGCATGTATATATATATATATATATATACACACAAACATTTAATATGTATATATGCAGGCATATGTGTTTAAGTATTTTTTTTCTTCTCCTTCATTCGATGTCTATATCCACCTATATCAAAATTAATTAAATTAAACTAATTTTCTACTTTTCAATTACCTTCATTCTAAAGAAACTTTTTCTGTTCTGTGAATCTCTGCCAACCAGGGGGGTCTTTTCACATATTCATGTTTCAAACAAATCTACCTTTGTTAATCACCAAAAAGTATTTTTCTTAATAAGTGAACCACTAAAAGCCCTACGGCTGTGTTGTTTATTTTCTACCAAGCACAAAGACAATTTATTTTTTTAAACTATAATTAGATTAGTGTTCCCTTTACTGAAGCATCGGAAAGAAAATGAGAGTGTGTGTCTTTGGATGAGTGAGCAGTTACATTTACTTATATTAAATCTAACCTAGTCCTCTGAGATAGCCAAATTTAATTTTATGTTCTCATACAACACTCGGTATTCCAAATCTTTCAAAAAAAGGTGTGTTCCAAATCAGAAAGGGGAGGAAGGATGCAGAGTTTGCATTTCCTTTTAATGGTGACTAAATTGAAGCCTCCAATTCCAGTTTTATGAACTGCATGAAAATATCTCTCTTGAGTAGGACTAAGGTTTTGTTGAAGAATTATTATGTTAACATATATAATTACCCAGACAAATACACATATTAGAATGACTTATCCCTGGTCTTATATCATTTTTTTTTCTTTTTGGAGGGCAATTGGGGTTAAGTGACTTGCCCAAAGTCACAGGGCTAGTAAATGTGTCAAGTGTCTCAGGCCGGATTTGAACTCAGGTCCTCCTGACTCCAGAGCTGATGCTCTGTTCACTGTGCCACCTAGCTGCCCCTGGTCTTTTTATCATTAACAGAAACAATTGTAGAGAAACATTTTTAAATGTTACAAGGATACAGCTATGGATTGTTTCTGTATATGTCTACTATAAATCTTAAAACAAAAGTGTCAAATGCACAGTCTCCAGGATAGGGCCCACAATATTCTTCAATTATGTTAAAATGTAGTTGAGAAATATTCTACAAAAGAAGAAATACGTAATTAAAAATAAATGATATCAATATGTGATTCTAAGTCATTATGTGGCTAACAGAGATACTTATGATTTATTTCATGGCCCCTGTTTCCATTTAAGTTTGACACCAGTATCTTAGAAAGATTCAGATTATAAAGCAAAACAAATTTAACCTTCAAATAGAGGCATTCTACATGTCATGAACACCCATATACACAAATCAAATGTAAATGTAACAATATCATAAAGAGGAAGAAGGAATAGAATGAAAAGGTATGAAATGACACCTTCAAGTCACAATTTATGGAAGTAGGAGGTCCACAGGTGTTACATGTTGCATATGTTTTCAGAATTTTTCAGTGCAGTGATAAGTGTCAATGCAAAAAAAAAAAATCACTTAATATTGATTTTTTTCCTGTCTAAAAATACTAAGAAAGATTAGTTACTAATAAAAATGTATTTAAAAATAAAAACAACATTCAAATCTATACAAAGTGAGAAGCTATCTTACCAATACACATTACTTATATGAACACAATTACAAAATATCATTTCTATAAAGAGGGAAAAAAGTAATTACAGAGCTCATTTTTTGGTCCAAAGATATTTTGGGAATTATTTTTGAATTTTCCTTTCATTCCTATTAAATTACCAAAGAGACTATGTAATAGTGCTGAGCAAAATTTGAGTTCTTCAGGCAATTTTCAGAGAAAGAAATTAAAGGTTTTTATAAGCATATTAAAAAATGCTCTAAATCACTCTTGATTAGAGAAATGCAAATCACAAAAACTCTGAGGTACCACATCTCACCAGTCAGATTGGCTAAGATGACAAAACAGGAAAATGACAAATGCTGGAGAGAATGTGGATAAATTGGAACACTGTTGCATTGTTGGTGAAGTTGTGAACTTATTTAACCATTCTGGAGAGCAATCTGGAACTATGCCCAAAGGGCTATAAATAATCACATACCCTTTGACCCAGTAATACCACTTCTAGGGTTGTATCCCAAAGAGATCATAGAAGTGGGAGCAAGACCCATATGTATAAAAATATTTATTGCAGCATTCTTTGTGGTGGCAAAAAATTGGAAAGTAAGGGGATGCCCATCAGTTGGGGAATGGCTAAACAAGTTGTGGTATATGAATGTAATGGAATACTACTGTGCTATAAGAAATCAGGAGCAGATGGACTTCATATTTACCTTGAGAGACATATACAAACTGATGCTAAGTGAGAAGAGCAGAACCAGGAGAAATTTATACACAATGACAGACACAACATATGTGTGATGACCAACTTTGATAAACTGGAGTCTTCACAGCAGAGCAAGGTTATAAGACAGTTCTACAAGTCTCAGGATAAAAGGAGATGTCTACATTCACAGAAAGATCTAGAAAGAACAGAGTTTAAATGAAGACTGAAGCAAACTACATGCTCTCTTTCTTTTCCATGTTTGGTTTTGTTTCCTCTTTTCCATTGCTCATTCCATTGGTTACAACCCTTCTTTACAGACTAATGTCTAATGTGAAA
>JAQQSV010002856.1:0-20826 GCA_028646515.1 Pseudochirops corinnae | reverse complement strand
GAATAGACTGGGGGAGGGGGGACACACTGGGTTGGCTGTTTTGGGGCGGTGGGTAGGGGGAAGAGGGGGAGAAAATATGTAACTCAAAATCTTGTGGAAATGAATGATGCAAACTATAATAAAATTTAAAAAAAATTATAATAATATAATGGAATGTTACTCGTTCATAAGAAATTATGAATATGAAGAATTTTGAGAAGCTTGGGAAAGTTTATATGGATTAATGCAGAGTGAGGTAAGCAGAACAAGGAAAGATTATACCAACAACAACAACAGTAACAATGTCAAATTGAAATACCCCGGTGTGACTAAAGTGAACAAGTTTGTTCCCAGGGAAGACATAAGATATACCTCTATCCCAGGGGTCTAGGGGTATGGAACACTATAATTACTGGTTGACTTGTTTGATGTATAGATTTATGGAATTGACTTTCCCCCCCTTTCTTGATTTATTATTACAATTACATTATTGTTCTTTAGGTTCAGAATCAAGCAAACTCTCAACCAATAATTTTAAAACCATAAACAAATCAATAAGCATTTATTAAGCTCCTTCTACATGCCAGGGACTATGCAGTAGAGATTCAAAAGAATGAAGATGATATCAGAACAAAAGATACTGCTTTTTTAAAGTGAAGGCCAAATACTGAATTTCTGTACTTCCGTAATTCTTGTTGATTAAAATACAAAGTAGAGAGGCAAAGAAGCAATGGGAATAGATGCGTAAATAAAATGGTTGATTTATACCCAGATGAGATCTAAAGAGTCAGTTATAGACCATGTTCTTTCAATAAGCATTCAATAAATATTGAATACCCTAATATTTAGAGATGGTCAGGACCTCTTCATCCATTCTAGCCCAATTCCCTAATTTTATATACTAGGACTTGCAAGAAGTTAAATAACTTTCCGAATGTCATAAGGTAGCAGAACTTGTACCTAAGTCCAAAAGTTTCACCTTTCCCATGTGATACCCAAAGTTCTTTCCACCACTTCATACTGTAACCATGAAATCTATAAAATGAATTGTAATAGGCACTAATTAGTGAAAGGTCCAGGCATTGTTGAGGTTTTCTAAAGCATCTAGCAGATATGAAGTAAATTTATTGCTTCAAAATTTTCATTGTTCCCATGAAATCAGAAGTGAGTACAAACATAATCTAGTAACTGTGAAGGTTGAAAGGAGCCTACAGCAAGAAGCTCCAGAATCCCCAGCTATATAGCTGTTTCAAGCTCATTTTGGGGTTTAAGCCACACCCTAAATAGCGATAGTCTTATTAAGAAGTGCATAGACTAGCATTCAGTCAAGGTTTTTTTTCCTAATTTTTTTTTAATCTGAATTCCCCTACTGATTAGACCCACCAGTCCAAGATGTAGTATTTTGTTCAAAGAAGTACCATATTTGAGATGCTAAGGAATGTCACTCGATAACTCACCTTGACAAACACTGGGTGTCCACTTTGGAACTATGAGAGATCCAGTTATAAACACCATCCCCAGCATTCAGTAACTGTGCCACCTTATATGCAAATTACATAACCTCTCCCCTGCAAATGGTAACTATCTACAGAATATAATTCACCAAAAGATAATATAGGTAAAGCTTTTTACAAACATGAAAACTATATAAATGGCAGCAATTGTTACTATGTGCTAGGGTCTGGGGTTACAAAGACAAAAACAAAACAGTCCATGGTCTCAAAGAATTTATAGTCTACTTGGGGAGCAGGGGGGAGATACTATAGAATATACACAGATAAGTAAATACGTTGTAATTCAAAGAAGGAGAGAATATTTATTTGCTTTACTTAAATTCTGGTAGAGCACTAACGTAAAACACAAATAGAAATTTTATAAAACAGTTGCTATTACCCCATCATGAGCATCTTTTCCAATGAGTTTTGACAGGAGGTCATTTAGTAATCTCCATTCAGTCTTTGTAACTGCTGCGGTTTGTCCTTCATTCTTGCAGAGGACTATGACATCAGGAAGGTGATGCTGTGACTTGCAAATGAATTGAATTTAAGTGAGGAAGGGCTTTGCAAAGGTACCAGCCTCACCTTCTTCTCTGGAGCCATCTGGGTCCAGTGGCCAAAATGAGCAGGACAACTGGAGATGACCCAGGATGTACTGGGAGACCTTGGCCATTTGAAGTTAAAGTCTATCTGAATTCTCACTTTGACTGAGGCAACACCCATTCAGTGATTAGGGCTGTTTAAGAAGTGAGCCAATGGATGGTCCCTTCAATTAAAAAAAAAAAATCAAACTGGGAGGGGAAGATCCTCAGGGTTTCTGAATAAATGAGAAACAGTATTTATGTTCACTCTGAGCCACTGTGGCCCAAAACAAT
This sequence comes from Pseudochirops corinnae, assembly GCA_028646515.1. NCBI lineage: Eukaryota > Metazoa > Chordata > Mammalia > Diprotodontia > Pseudocheiridae > Pseudochirops > Pseudochirops corinnae. The sequence continues at coordinate 18,476 of JAQQSV010002856.1, read as the reverse complement.
AACTATTAAATGGTACTAAATACTGACTAGACCGAAGGATAAACCTTGAAAGAAAATAGATCATTTCAAACATGGTTATGTTAACATCATTAATTAAGTAAATAACTAAAATGTAACACTGAATCAGAGTTTGTGTCATCATTGGTATGCTTGAGCAAAATTGGTTCTAAATATTATAAAGTCACACAGAAGTAGGCTTTAGTTTATTGTTCACAAATGAAACCAACTTTCCAGTCTGGGGAATGGATTAATTACACAGAATCTTAGAGGTGCAAGAGACCTCAGAAACTGCCTAATCTAACTTATACTTGAATAACAATTCCCTCTGTGGCATCTTCAGAAATTGAACATCTAAGATTTGACCTTTGCTTGAAGACTTCTAGGGAAAGGGCACCCTCCAGTTCCCGAGGAAACATCATTCTTCTTTGGAAGAGCTCCAAATGTTAGGAAGTTTTTTCCAAAATACAAATTTAAGAATCACCCCTTTGGTGTCATTTGCTAGACTGTGAAAGAAAAACAAAGATCTCTCTCTCTCTTTCTTTTAATCTTAGATAAGGACAAATGGACAAATTTTCTAAGCTTTCTATTAATTTTAAGGCAGCTTGGTATGATGGATAGAGCACTGGATTTGGATCACCTCAGACACTTACTTGATGCATGATCCTGGGTACACCACCTAATTTCCCTAAGTCTCAATTTCCTCATCTGTAAGATGAAGATAATAATAGCACCTACTTCACAGGGTTGTTGTAAGGATCAGAAAAGATATGTATAAAAATGAGATAAAACGTTATGTCAGAGTTAGTCAATATTACTAATAGCTGACATTTGTATTGCACCTGGCAGTTTATAAAATGCTTTTTTTTTTTCCACCACCACCTTGTGAACACACAAATGCTTCCATGCCATTTCTTAGCCAGTACCTTTTGGTCTCCTGTTATCCTTCAGTCATTTTCAGTGATGTCTGACTCTCCATGACCTCATTTGTGAATTTCTTGGTAAAGACACTGAAGTTGTCTTCCATTTCCCTTTCCAGCTCATTTTACAGAAGAGGAAACTGAGACAAACGGGGTTAAGTGACTTGTCCAGGGTCACACAGCTAGTAAGTATCTGAGGCCAGATTTGAACTCATGAAGATAAATCTTCCTGACTCAGGTCCCAGTGCTCTATCCCTCTATCTATTAATTTCCTATTCTGTCACTTCTGTCACCATTCAAGAAATCATGACCTTCTAACTCTAATGTGACATCAAAGAGAAATCAATCCTAAATCCTCTAGCAACAAGCTCATTTTGCTTTGTTTTCTGAGGATTATTTAGGCTATTTTGCAGCACTAGTCTGTTAGTTCTTGGGGTTTTCACAGTTGTGACTGCAGCTTCCTATATATTTCCATACACCTGTCCCTGTTTCACTGTGGTGTTGAATTATCCTTGAAATGCCTGAGTTCCCCATACTAACAGCTACTAAAATATCAAGGGACCTTAGAGGGCATCTAATTCAACCTACCCATTTTATAGATGAGAAAACTGAGGCCCAGAAGAGAGAAGAGATTTTTCCAAAGTCACATGTGTAGTAAGTGGCAAAGCCAGAATTTGGACACAAGGCCTCTGACTCCACATTTAGTGCTCTTTCCACTGAGTTGGTGCTGTTCTAAAAGTTATTGTAAATATCGCACAATTTTGGTCTCTTATCCTTCTCAAATATTTAAATCCTAAGGGCTACGGATGGTTAAAGGGAGAGAGCAGACCTTCAAAAACAGGCAGACAAACCAATAATTTTCTGTTCCATTCAATTAGACAAATGTTGAAAATTATTGAAGCTTTGGGAGGTGGAGAAGTAAACATACTAGATAAAAAGAACATAATATGGGGTGGGAGGCAGGGAGAGAAGTAAAGGGAGCCTACTTGCCTAAAGAATTCCAGTGGTTCCCTATGCCCTATCATGAAATATTAAGTTCCCTCTTGGATTGGCATCTAACACGCTTCACAATGGGTCCCTTTCCTGTAATTTTAGTTTTCTTATACAATCAATCCTCAAAATGTGTGTTCATTCACATGATTTTATTAGGAATTTTATTTTCACTTGGACTTTGGCAACTGCACATTCACATTATGCGCAATAGGGAAAAAAGTGAGAGGTATGATGTGAGCAAATTTCTGATACCTTACTATGCTCTTCACTGATCCTGTTCTCCCACCTTTATACAGAGATTCCTGTGAATTTCTTGCATATTTTCATTGCCTTTAAAACTCAGGTTTTATGATACAATTATGCCCCCAAAGCATAGTATAAGTCTGAGCATGCCAAGTCAGTGATTCAGCTTAGTGAGAATATAAAGGTGTTAGACTTTGTGCTGGAATGCCTTCAGCCACTGAGGAGAGACATCTAGGCTGCCAATCCCATCATCTATCACAGCCTAACCGTTAAGCATTAACTCATCTCTGTTATACTCCCATACTCCAAGACTCTTAAGGATCTCCAATGGCACAGGAAGCCCATGTGACCGATGGATTAGTTCAAGCTGGCACATCCCTCATGATCTCCAATGCCATCCACCAGCCATGAAGGATAGAGCATAGGAGGTAATTTCGAGACCTTGACAGTTTTGACATTTTCTGACAGCAGCAATTAAGTCCTAGAAACCTCTCCCTTGGTTTGAGAGGGCAGTAAAGAGGTTTACAGTGTATATTATACAGTACAACACCCTCACATTGCCATTTGACACAGTGGAAGATAAGATGCAGGTTAAAAAGTGTTTTAGTTTTAGGAATTTTGTTTACTGTACTATAGGGTTCTGTAGATTTCATGCTATAAAAGTGAATATTGTCTGAAATCAATGTTTTGGGTTTGGGGGGGCATTTAAATTGAGATGTTAACACAAAAGGTAGGAGAATTCTAGGGAATTATTAGTAAGAAAAACTATTTTTCATGTTACCATTTTTATTTTCATACTGTATTACGTGGGTTATTTCTTGGTCATTGTTTTAGGAAAAGCGCATATTATCAGAATTAATGTTTTATTACAAAGAATTGTAGACAGAAAGTTTATTTTCAGCAATCTCTAGTGAAATATTACAGTTTTTGGTGGCCAGCAACCTAACAACCTATTTTCCATAGGTTAAGTGCATCAGCATTCATGATTTTAACTTTCTCCCCTTCTTCTAGTTGAGGATTGATTGTACATTACTAACTGTACATTACTCCTGGCACTCTGAGGTCCAAGTCTACTTGATGTTTTTCATACATAATGTTCCATGCCCTTTCCCCAGGCCTTTGCACTGGCTGTCCCCCCTGCCTGGCATACTTTCTCCTTCCTCACTTCTGCCTCTTGAATTCCCATACCTCCTTCAAGATTCAGCTCAAAGGGCTACCTTCTGAGAAGGCCTTTCCTGTCTCTGCTGTACCCTACTCCAGTTTCTTTTTTTTTTTTTGCTTTTTTTTGGAGGGGCAATTGGGGTTAAGTGACTTCCCCAAGGTCCCACAGCTAGTAAGTGTTAAATGTCTGAGGGCGGATTTGAACTCAGGTCCTCCTGACACCTGACTGGTGCTCTATTCACTGTGCCACCTAGCCACCCCCCTACTCCAGTTTCTAATGGCTTCTCTTCTAAAGTTACCTTGTATAGTATCTACTTCATATGTATCTCACACACAGTTGTCCCTTGACATTTACAGGGGATCTCCTGTGAATAACTCTAGGCCCCACCCCAAACCTTTATCGTTAGTAATTTTGATATTTATTTAACACACAAAAGGAGTAAAACAATACACCGCACCCATAAAAAAAGTTGCAGGGCTGAAGGAAGTTCAGCTGGAAGGAGAAAGGCTGAGTGCCCCTGGTGCCAGGCTTCTAGATTCATAGGAACCAATCACACTCTAGTCTGAACCACCTAGACCACTCTTTATCCTTGCCAAAGTTTGTGGGGGCTTTGTATGGTGCAGAGAATGCCTGAGTCCTCCCATGCACCACCCTAAACACTGCCTTGGCTAGACTGTTTGATGTCTGATGGAAAGACCACTCAGTAACTACCCACTTTTGAAATAAGCCTGGGTCTAGGGTTTCTGAGAGGCCAAAGCTGGCTCCTGTGCTCCTGCCCTGGGAATCCAGCTTTGGGCTTGCATAAAGCATAGATCAGTGGTTCTCAACCTTCCTAATGCCATGCCCCTTTAATACAGTTCCTCATGTTGTGGTGACCACCAACCATGAAATTATTTTCATTGCTACTTCATAACTGTAATTTTGTATGATTATGAATCATAATGTAAATATCTGATATGCAGGATGTATTTTCATTGTTACAAATTGAACACGACCCACAGGTTGAGAACTGCTGCCGTAGATGTAAGTTTGTTTCCACAGACCCAAGCTTGTTTTAAAAGTGGGTAGTTACTAAGTGATCTTTCAAGGATATTTCAAGGTGCCTGAGGTAGTGGGGGGGGGGGGGAAGAGAAGGGAGGGAAGAGAGTGCACCGGGTGTCTGGTAGCCTTATAAAGTGCTGCATAAATGTCAAGCCATTTTGGCATAGGAGAAGATTCACTGACCTGAGAGTCAGTCAACTTGGGTTACGGTCTAAGCTTTGACATTATTTTCTGGTATGATCTTGAAAAAGTTATTGAACTCTGGGCCTCTCTTTTCCTCATCCACAACACTTTAACCATCAGACTAGGGGAGCTCTAAGGAATCCTCCAGCTCTAATGATCTACGTTGAAACTGAACAATTTGTTTTTGCTGAAAGACCTGGTATGAACTTGGGGTACAGGGTGTTTATAGCAGTGAGCTAAGAGATTTGGAATATCTACCCTTGTGGGTACAACAAAGACTTTGTCTCTTCACCATATTTTTATTTAAGCGTTTACTCAAGTGGCAGGTTTATGAACACTCAATATATAGTTTCATAGGCCCGTGGATATTGTGCGTTGGATGATTGGGGTGCACCATTAAGGTCTCAACCAATGATGAAGAACAGGATTTTACCCCCTTGTAAATTTATTTATGAAGTTTGGATTCTACACTTTGGTCCTAACCTCTGAACTCTTAGGACATAAAAAAAGACAAAATGAAAAAAATAACTTGAAATTTTATTTCCATGTGCTATTGGACTGAAGTTACTTGGAGGTATTAATGAAATGAAGATTCATTAAATGAAGCAACATTATTATCTTTGAAACGTTTTCATCTCAATACTTCTCATTCAAACAGTTGGTTACTAGTACAGAATAGAACAACTTTCAATTTTGTATATTAATTAATTTGTATAATATTAGCTTTTAAATATAGCTGCCTCCTACTGATGAAATAGTATCAATTTTTAGGAACAAAGTTTCAGAATATCTTTAAAACACATAGACACACTCTTCTGCAATCTTCTCATAAAGCCAAGTGAGAAAAGGGCATCTGCATCATTTAGACATATAATTGCTACAAAATCTCTTCAGGGATAGTCTCAGAAGCTATTGAAATGAGTGAAAGTGATCTCTTGTGATCATTTCACCTGTGACAATGAGTTATGTAGGACTTCTAACCTTCTTAAGGTCCTATACCCTTTGGCTTTACATAGACCTTTCTATTCATAGACCCCATTCGATATGAAAAAGAAGTAAATTCTAGAGTTTACCATGAATATTCACATAAAATAGAACTAAATTTTTTATAAAGAAATTTATAAAGAGTTTTTAGGTACATGATATTCTAGCACCATAACATAGCTTTATTTATTTTATTTATTGCTGTTTATCAGAACATAGTCAAAAAAAGCAATGTCTCTTAATTCTGTGTCTCATCAACTAGCAATTTTATCGTTGGTGTAATTTCTAAAAGAGATACTCACTTGTCACATTTAAACATTTTTTGTTTCTTGCTTTGGATTTTTTTTTGAGAACAGGACTGAGAATCCTTATTCACAGAGATGAACTAATATAAACAGAATTAAAACCTTATAAACAGAGACTAAAGTGTGATTTTCTAAGGGTACACTAACAATTTTGGAACTTCATTGATTGGAAATCAATTCATTGTCCTGGTTATAAAAGAGATAGAGTCACTTGTCTTTCCCTATATCATTCATGCATTTTTTTTTTTTAGTTTGATGTGAAAAGGGTCTCACATTCAAATAATTATTCTTTCAATTCTCTTTTCCAAGTTTTAGATACATTATAATATTGCTTCCTTTTATCACCCTACTTTGGAATATTTCAAAAGGGTTATATAGTTTTTCACCAAATATTCCCTGTACCCTCTAAATCTTCCCATTCCTCTCTAAAGGTATATATAATCTAGGTTGGAAATAATGTACATTTATTAAGTGCCTATGTGCTAGGTGCTTTCCACATATTATCTTACTTTTTCCTCATAACAACCCTTGAAGGATGGTGTGCTTATTTTCATTTTATACATAGAGGAACTGAGGTAAACATTGTTTTTAAGTGTCTTGCCCAGGGTCATACAACTAAGTGTCTGAGGTAGGATTTGAACTCAGGGCTTTCTGACCCAGAGACCCAGAGCTCTATCCACTGTGCCACCTAGCTACCTTGGCAGGCTGGAATTCCTTGAGTAATTATCTTATTTTGACAAGGAATTTAACTTCCTATCTGATATTTTCATTAACCCTTAAATTTAAGAACAGACTTTGTCCAAATTTCACTCCTTTATTAAATGTTTTAAGGCAGTGGAGATTAAGGGAAAGATAAAAATATGTTGGAATTCAGATGGCTGGTTCAAAGACTTTGACCTATAAACTGTCTTTACTCAGAGTGGTTCTCAACCTATCTAATGCCCCGACCCTTTAATACTCTCATGTGGGAATATCTGCATGTGGGCAGACCTGCCTGGAGATTGATAGAAGAGCGGTATCTCAGTTCCTAAGACCATTAGAAATATGTGTTTCCCTGTGAATTTGTGGACCCTGTGAAAGGGTCGTTCGACCCCCAAAAGGGTTGCGACCCACAGGTTGAGAACCGCTGCAAGTATAAGGGTAGGGATCTACCCCACCTCAACTAAATACAGAGGGCCCAGACTTTCAAATTAACCAAAGGTATAAACTAGATAGAAATAAATCCATAATCAATTTTGGCAGAGTGAAGTGCTTTGGTCATTGGATGAAAGCTAATGATGCCACAGAGAAAATATTTTGTGATCTGGTGAAAGAAGTATATACATCTCTGAGCCTAAATATGTGTGTATGTATATGTATACAAAAAACAACTAAAATGATTAATAGAGACTGACAGGCACGAGGATATGTGTGAGCAAGGACAGAAATGGCCTGCAGAGTCTGAGCAAAAAGATGAAGCCTCAGTGTGAAAATGAGGTTACTAGAGTAACATGAAATAGTAGGAACTAGGGAATGTGTTGCATAAAGGATTTCTATTTTTAAAATAGGATTTGATGAAATAACATGCAGGCCCTAGTGTAGTAGGTTTTCTATAAAATTCTCTAAGTGGAGGCAGTGGCTCTCCTTACAAGAAGAAACCCAAATTATTTTTCCAATCAATATAAATCTAAGGGAAGAAGCATGATAGAACACTTTGTAGGTGAGAACAAAATGAAAGAAATAGAGGTGACATTGCTGTGGAAGTAGACTACAGACTGCCTAACACAGTGGAAGAAATGATTCAACGAAATCCTGATACATATCACAAGACTAAATATAGGTGTGATGGAGAATCTCAATTACCCAGACATCTGGGAAGATACTACTTAAAGCAAAGCTTCTGGTACAAGGGAAAAACTCTGACTGAAGTTGAAAGTCTAGAGTTCAAACCCTGATTCTGTTACTGTCTCCTTGGGTAACTCTAGGCAAGTCATTCAGACTTTCAGTTTGTTTTCTTATCTGTAAAATAAAGGAGTTAGACTAGATGACCTATAGAGTCCCTTTTGGATCTAAATCTACAATGTGATTATTAAGTCAATACTATAAGACAGAGCTCACTCTAATAAGGTGAAATCTCATGGGGGGGGGGGTCAATGTAAAGTCTTACATTTGGGTTCCAGAAATCATCTTTGCAAGTAAAAATTGGGGAGGGTGTGTTTAGACTGTAGTTTGTTTGAAAAAGTTTGGGCAGTTTTAGTTGTATTCAAGCTCAATATGAGTTGCCAGTGACATATGGCAGCCAAAAAGAGAAAGAGAGAGAGAAGAAAGGAAGGAAAGAAGGAAGGAAGGAAGGAAGGAAGGAAGGAAGGAAGGAAGGAAGGAAGGAGAGCAGAAGGAAGGGAAGGAGGGAGGGAGGGAGGAAAGAAGGAAGGAAGGAAGAAAGGGAAGGAGAGGGAGGGAAGGAGGAAGGCAGGAAGGAGAGAGGAAAAGATATATAATCTTCATTAAGAGAAGCATAATTTCTAGCAATAAGGAAGTTTTACTCCCAAGGTACTCTGCTCTGGTCAGAGCAGATTAGAATGACTGTTTTCAATTCTAGGTCCCACATTTTAGAAAAAAAAAAAACAACATAAATAATCATATGAATATCCAAAGAAAAGGCCTTCAGTCTATGCCAAATGAGGATAAATAGAAGGATCTGAGTATATTTAGCCTGGAGAAGAAAGTTCTCAGGGGGTCTATGATAGCCGTCTTATGGATTTAAAAGGCTGCCATGTGGAAAGTGGATAATTTTTGTGCTACTTAACCCCAGAAGTACAACTGGGAGCAACAGGGAGAAGTTGTTAAGCTTATTACAAAGAAAAAATTTCTAGCAATTAGAGCTAACTAAATAATGAAAAGTGTTTTGCCTTGGGAAGCATTGGGATCTCCTTCATTGGAGGGAGGCTGTATGACCATTTGTCCAATTTGTTGTGAAGAGATGGACTTTGGGATATATTTTGGACTAGATGGTCTTAGGGCTTTTCCAAATCTGAAATTCTGTAATTTTTTATGTCAGAAGATAGACAAGATAGTGAAGTGAGCTTCTAGCCAGGACAGAGTCTTCAGTAGCAGGGAAGAATTCATTAGCAAAGTTGGAAAGGAGAGGAAACTTGAAAGAAAATAACCAAGGCATTCTGAACTTAGTGATAAGAGAGAATACTGGTCACTAATAAGATACTTACAATAAATAGCTATGAACCTATGGCCAGATACTTTAAAAGAGAAAATGTCTCAAAAAGTAAAGATTTTCAAAAATAAAATCTTGGCGGTTTAAGATAGAAGCATCCTAAAGAGCAACCCTCTGACGAGCCCAGGTTTAAAAAGGAAATGCACAGAAGGTTGAGGTAGAGGAGTCTCCCAGGTCTGTAAAGATAGTCTTAGAGTGGCTCAAGGTCATAGTGAACTAGAGCTGTCAAAATATGTTAAATAAAGCACAACAGACTTTTTAACCAATATTCAGGATCAAATGATAAGAAATACACTTGTTGCTTAAGGACAAATAGTATAATGCTTAACAGCTCATCTTGGTGTCAGACTTAATGGTATATAAAGTATGTTCTCACAGTCATTCTGGAAGGTAGTTCAAGTATTATTATCTCCATTTTATAGATGAGGAAACTGAGGTTCAGAGAGATTAAGATTTGCTAAAGACTACACAGTAGAAACTATCAGAACCAAAATTTCAGTTCAGGTCTTCTGTGTCTAAGTCTAGTGCTTCAGGAGTATGCAAAACTACTTAGGTCAAACTCCTTAACCATATGTGTTGCTAGCGGTTAACTAAAAGTTCAACCACTAAGGACTCCAAGATTCAGAGGTGGTCCTCCAACTCACTTTTCTCTGATGCACCTACATTCTGTCTCTTAAAAACTTGTCCATTCTCTTACTTCTCTTTTGTTGTCCTTTCTAGAAATGTAGCTCCATAGATGTTTGATCTAGCGTGGATTATGTTCTGTGATGCACATGGCATGCTTTTTTTCTCTTTCTAACTTTGTATTTAAGTTCAAATATTTAAATTTATGATGTTTTTTGTTTTTCTCTATTCTGTATTTGTGTGTTGGCGTTTGAGTATAAAATAAAATTTTGAAAAAGGAAAAAAAATAGAAAATAATCTTGTCCATTCTCTTACTCTGTCCTATCTCACTCTTTTCTTGTCCTTTGTAGAAATATAGCTAGAGAGAACTTTGATCTAGCTTTGATTATAAAATAGTCTCTTCCATCTCTTCGGCAGGGGCCATAGACCACATGAACTAAGCCCACATAAGATTCATTCTAGCCTGGATAACCATACACTTTCCATATGGCTATTTGACTGAAGGCGGGTTAACAACCAATTTTGAACCAGAACTGTTGGGTAGACCTACCTAAAGTTTCCACATGCAATTAGCTCAGCTGAAAAACACACCTAAGGGCCAGCAGAAACTAGATTTTTTTTTTCCTCTGTTGGAATCCAAATACTTCCCTGATTGAGGAGCTAATTTATTTTAATTCCACCTCTCCCTCTGCCTTGAAATTCCAAACCCTGTCCTTCATCCACACCATGATCTCCAATCCCTTCACCCTTCAGTTCTTTCTCAGGCTGTTACCTTTCCACTAACTATACTCTAGACTTATTTGCCAAGGAGGCCATTCATTGATAAGAAGAAAGTTCTCATATATATTGTGAGAAATGCTGGCAGTTTGGTTTCCACAGATTCTATAGGAACAATGGGTATTTACATGCAAAAAGGCATAAAAATCTGTAAAGAAGAGCCTGAGCTAGGCTGGCTCAGACCAGTTGGGGGATAGTCCCTGACTTTTCATTAACATGAATGCTTAATGGGCAGGTTGGGAGAGTTGTAACCCAGAAGAGCTGGAGCCAATCCCAGCTCTGGAGGGAGGAATGGCCAGAAAGTTAAATGAAACAGTATAAATAGGGCTTGCCTTTGTCCGATCCTTTGTAGTCTTTTCTGGGAGGCTACCCATTTATTCATTACAGAATAAATGTAAAATAAAGATCATGAAACTTCCTAGATCCTCAACAAGTGTGGTTTATTCCCTAGACAGAGCACATAGATTTTCATTTATAACAATACTAAAATATTTATAGTAGCATTTTTGTGATAGCAAAGAATCAACAATAAAATTGATATCCAATGATTAGGAAATAGCTAAACCAACTATGGTACATGAATGTAATGGAATGTTACTGTGCTGGGAAATGATGCATATAATGAATACAGAAAAGCACAGAAAGACTTTCATGATCTGGTACACAGTGAAGTAAGTAAAACCAAGAAAACAATGTGAACAATGACTATAACAATGTAAATGGAAAGAACAACCAAAAAAAATCAAAATAAATGTTGCAAAATTACAAAAACAAGCATGGCTCCAAAGAAGAGACCTAAGAAGACATTCCTACCCCACCTATTTTCAAAGATGGGAGCTCTCAAGTGTGATACACAAACAGATTTTCAGAGGTTTTTTTTTTTAATGTAATGATGAGTTGTGCTAGGTTTTTTCTTCTTTTTTGTAAAAATCATTATTTGTTATTTAAAAGAGAAATTAGATTTGCAAAAATAAAATCTTGGTGGTGTAAGGTAGAAGCATCTAAAGAGACTTATGTGACTTCACTGGCAATTCTCTGATAAGCCCAGGTCTGAAAAGGAAATGCACAGAATGTTGAGGGAAAGGAGTTTCACAGGCCTATAGAGATAGTCTTAGAGTGGGATGGGGAGGAGGAATATTGAAGGAAAACATGGTGATGTAAAAACAACAAACTAGGAGATATCCATAAAAACTTATTTAAAAAATTAACCGTCAAGTACAGAACAGGGACATCTGTCTAGACAGTTATTCATGTCCAAAGAACATAGATGTTGTAGTGGACTGCATCAATATAAATGGACTCATCAATATGAGTCAACAATCAGAAACTGCTGCCAAAACCACCAACACGACCTTACACAGCATGAATAAAAGCAGTGTCTAGAACAAGACGGGTAATCGTCATCCTGTACCTGAGCCACACAGATCATATCTCTTGTGTTGCTGTGGGCATTTCAGTTTAACAAGGCCTTTGACGGGGGTCAAAGAGAAGGGTGAAGGGCAGAGGTACTGTGAGACTCCATCAAGACCATGGAGATAAAGCACTACACAAACCTTCCAGTATTACACAAATGCCAGTTTCTACTATTCTTATTAGCCTTCAGTCTCCTGATGACTTCATTCCCTGACACTTCTACTCCTACTGCACTCCTGATAAGCTCAAGCAATGTTTATTGAGCAACCAGAACTAGCAAAAGTTTAATCACTAGGCTCTGGTGGGGAAATATACGTGTATATGCTTTTCCATTTAATCCACACAAATAACCTATTCCTAAGTCTAGGTATCAATAAAACAACAAACCAAGTATTGATTTTTAGTCAATTGCTGATTTCAATCCCTCCAACAGAGCCCTAGGGAGCAGACTCAAAACCATTTTCTGTGAAAAATAGTGGAAGAAGCTAAGGATATTTTCCTTGAAGAAGATTAGAAAGGTATAGAGTAAAAAGAGTTTGAGATGCACAGTCAGAAATTTTGGGTTTGAATCCTCTATTTTCCTCTTACTACCTTTGTAACTTTGGAAATTTTGCCACCTTTCTGTGCCTCAGTCTTCCTAATGGAAAAAAACCTTGATTTCTGGCAGAAACATGTTCATTGAATCAGACCTTGACTTTGTTCAGTCATTTTTTCAGTCATATCTGACTCCTTGTTTTCCCATTTGGGGTTTTATTGGCAAAGGTACTAGAGCTGTTTGACATTTCCTTCCCCAGCTCATTTTACAGATGAGGAAACTGAGGCAAACAGGTTTAAGTGACTTGCCTTGGGTCACACAGCTAGTAAATATATGAGGTCAGATTTAAACTGGGGAAGATGTGTCTCCCTGACTCCAGGCCCAATACTCTATGGACTACATCCCCTAGCTGCTCGTTGACCTTGGATATACTTGCTCAAGTTTAGAAAATTCAAAAATCAGTTATTGAGTATTTATGTCCAATGAACTGACATGGAAACTGGGGGTACAAACATAAAAAACACCAACCGTTGCTGCTGAGGAATTTAATGTAATGGAGGAAAAAGCATGTGTATGGATAAGTATGATATAAGGGCAAAGAGTAATTATGCTGTGAGAAATATAATGGATGTTCACTTCATTGGTTACAACCCTTCTATACCACCAGACTAATGTCCAGTGTGAAAGTATTTGTAGATCCTATGCCTGATTGCACGCCACCATGGGGGTGAGGGGAAGGGAGGGGAGAAAATTTGAAACTCAAGGGATTGTGGAACTAAATCTTATAAACTAAAAGTAAATAAATGTCAATGAAAAAATTTAAAAAAAATTAAAAAAATTAAAAAAAAAGAAATATAATGGAAAGATTTTTTTTTTTTTTTTTAGCAAGAGCACAAAAAGAGTCTGACTTGAAATCAGGAAGACCTATGTTTGAATTCCCACCTTGAATTTACTATCTGTGCAAACCTGGGCAAGATACTTAATTTTGCTCAGCTTTAGCTTCCTCAGCTATAAAGTAGGAATTGTAATAGCACCTACCTTGTAGTGCTGTTGTGAGGATCAAATAACATATGTAAAGCACCCTTAAAATCTTAGAACACTAGATACATGTTAGATATTATGGTTGAGGTGGCATCTAAGCTAGCCTTTGAAAAAGAAAATAATTTCTATCACTTGAGACGGGAGGGAAGTACCTTCTGTTGTGGTAGAAGATATGAAAAGATCAAGGAATAATACCATATAGTTCAATCTGCAAAGCAGAACTTCCACATTTCTAAAATGAGAATTATTACAACCTCTTGCATAACTCCTGGGGGAGGGGGAGGAGACAATGAAGTGTCAGCAAAACATTTCAAACAAATTTGGAAGATCAAATTCAAATACTTCACAAAGAATTTTCATAGAATCATAGATTCAAACTAGAAGAGATCCTAGCCCAACCCCTCATTTTGCAGATAAAGAAACTAAGGCCAGAGAGGTTTCCCATCACACAGCTTTGCATTGTTCATCTTGAAGAGGACCAATGACTTTATGAAGGTGAAGACTTGATTTGCGTGTGAATTGGATTTAAGCGAAGGAAGCAGAGCTGTGCAAAATCACCAGCCTTGTTCTCTCCTCCAGAGTAGTCAAAGTCTGGTGACGTAGGTCAAGATGACTAGGGATGGCCCAGGATGAATGCCCCTTTGTATACTTAGATCATAGGAAAGTTTATAATTTGGGTTATGATCCAAGGTTCAGAACTAAAGGCCTAAGGCCTATACTATACTTTAAAATGATTCCGTAGTTAGTAAATGGCATAGGGAGAATTCAAATCCATGTTCTCTGACTCCTCATCCAGCACTCTCCACTAAACAGTGCTGGTACAAGAATTCTCCTTGCATTTGTTTTAAGAGTCAATTATTAAAGATGGTAACTTGTACACTGGCTCTCTTCCCAGAAACTTGTATACTAATGATATTATGAAGGAACAATTAAGACTTGCTTAATTTTTGCCACTGGAGTCATTTCTGCCTTTACTTATGAATAACTTATTGAACAAATGGCTTAGATAATGTGGTTCCAAGAAAGTCAGCTGCAAATGTATCCATAATAAAACACTGTCTTTTTCTTTGGGAATGAACATCTACCTCCCAGTGATTCAAATTACCCTGGGCAGCTCGGTCACAGAGTACATAAAACGCTGCCTTTGGAGCAGAACAGAATTCGAATCCTGTTTCAGACTCTTAGCAGCTGTCTTGACTAGGGCAAGTTACATCGCCTCTCTTAGCCTCTTTCTTCATCTGTAAAATGGGCATAATAACTACACTTACTTCACAGAATTATTGTGCAGATCGTGTAAAACGCTCTGCAAACGTTAGAGTGCTATGCATGTGTTAGTTTTTATTACTGTTGTTTTAAGTCTCTCCCCCCTCTAATTCTTAGTTTACTAATCTGTCAAATTGATCTTCCCAAAGCTCAGGTCCAACCATGTCACTTTTCTATTCAATAAACTCCTCAATTCTCTATGATCTCCAAGATGAAATACAAAATCCTCTGTTGGGTTTTTAAATCTCTTCATAACCTGGCCCCTTCTTACCTTCCCAGTCTTCTTATACCTCCTCTCCTCCATGTATTCTGTGATCCAATGATACTGATCTCTTGTCTCTTCCTCTAATGAACTACTCCATGAATTTTCACTGTCTATCCCCAATGCTTGGAATTCTCTGTATCCTGGTTTTCCTGGCTTCCTTCTACATGAATCCTTTCCCTGTCCCCTTAATTCTGCGTGTCTTTCCAAACGAAATATCTCCAAATGATCCTCTGTTTCTTGTTTGTACGTAGTCATTTTCATGTTGTCTCCTCTACTAGATTATGAGCCCCTTGAAAATAGGAACTGTCTTTTTGCCTGACACACAACAGGAGCTTGATAAATGCTTACTGACTTGGCTCAATTTGACCTAACCTTGGGAAAGGGGGTAGTAGGCTAAAATTGCTTACCAGCTTAATTTAAAAACTTTTACTAAGCAAACCAGCTAAATAGGGTTCGTGGTAACAATTAGTGGTGAATATTCATCACTTTACATACTTCGTATTCATTATTACACATGACCTTCACAACAATCCTGTGAGGTAGATAAGCCAAATGTAAGTAGCCTCATTTTCTAGCTTAATTTATTTTATTTACTATTTATTAAGTAAATCATATTGTGCTAGGACTAGACAGACACAAAGACAAATAAGAAATGAACCCTACGTGAACGTAAATTACAATATAGCAGAAAAAATAAAGTGTACACAAAGACAGATAGTATAAAATAACACGTGATCAGGACAGAAAGGAGGTACATAGAACTATGAGCATGCCGAGAGAGGAATGACCACTTCGTATCTGGGAATACGTCATAAAGGAGACGCCCTTCACACTGTGTATACAATATTGGGTAGGATTTCACTAAATTTGGGTGGTTGAGGGGATTATAAGACATCTGCTAGGTATTGTGACAAAACATAGAGAAACAGGGAAATGAGGGACCAGTTCTTGAAGTGTGAGCCATCCAGTTTGACCAGACCATGGAGCTGACAAAAGGGGATAGTGAAGTAAGTGTTAAGATGCTAGAAACCAAGAAAACAGGTAGTATAAAGAAAAGATGGATAGGGGAAGGAGTGAAAAGGATCAAATACTACAGAGATAGCAAGAAAATTGAGAAGTGGAAAACATCTACTCCATCTGTCAATGGTAAGCTTGGAGAGGGCTAATTCAGTGAGGTTGTAGGGAATGGTGACAGATTACAATATTATGGAGTGAGTGGGTGGTGAAGAAATAGGGGTATTGAGTGCAAATTATTCTTTAAAATACTTTGACAGGAAAATGAAGGAGCAAAATAGGCTAGTATGAATAGGGAGAAGATTCTATGAATTACTTTTAGAATGGGGAGACAGAAACACTTATCAAACAAAAGAGAAAGTGCCAAGGATAACAGAGGACTGGAGATTCATGAGAGAATAAGAAAGGGTCTAAAAGAGGTAGAAGGAGATCTAATAATCAGTCAGTAAAGCTTTTATAAGTTCCTATTATATGCTAGGGGACATCTAGGTGGCAGTGGATAGAGTGCCAGGCCTGAAATCAGAAAGACTCATCTTTCTGAGTTCAAATCTGACTTAGACTCTTACTAGTTGTGTGATCCTGGGCAAGTCACTTAACCCTGTTTGCTTCAGTTTCCTCATCTGGAAAATTAACTGGAGAAGGAAACGACAAACCACTCCAGCCTCTTTGCCAAAAACAAAAACAAAACAAACTCCAAACAAGGCCACAAAGACACTACTAAAAGCAACTCAGCAACAAAAAATTATATGCTAGGCCCAGGGAATTCAAAGACAAAAGTAAAACGATTCCTACCCTTCAGAAGTTTTCGAGAAGGATTATCCTGAGGAAAGATGACCTTAATCTTTTTATCTGAGATGGGGGAAGGGGAAGATGGATGAAAACAGAGATGTTCTGAGATGTAAACATGGGATTGGGAGAGGAAGTTGAGTAAGTTCATGTCAGATGGTCTCAATCTTCTCATTAAAGTAGGAGGCAAGATCATCTGATATAAATTTAGGTACTGAAGGATTGGAGCTTGAGAAGAAAGAATGTGGAGGTGGTGAACCTGCGGGCTCGAGGCCATGAAATTTGGGAAAATTCTGTGAAATTTGGAGTCAGACAAAGGGAAGCACTTGAGGACCTAGAGAGCCACATGTAGACTCAAGGTGGCAGGTTCCCTGCCCCTGCTTTTAGATACATATAGGATTATAGATCTATAACTGAGATGGGCCTTAATTATCACCAACTCCAATTCCCCACTTTTATAGGTAAATAAATGAAAACCAGGGAGGTACATCACATGGGGAGTGACAGACCTAAGGGGAAAAATGCAACTATGGTTGTAGAAAATGTAAAAGAAAGTCAATTAAATATGAATAAATGGATTGATGAGCAGCACTCAGGGCCCAGCTGAGGTTAGAAAGCATTAATTTATAATTCAATTAATTCATCAAAATTTCATTACTACTTCTAGCAATGTTTAGCAGCCTGAAAGCAAGAGTGAGAGCAAAGAAATTGGATGGTGGTGATGACTACAGGTTGGGAATTAGTGGAATGGTGATCTTAGAAGGTCAAAGGCAACAAGGGAACATAAAATGATAGTTATCACTGAAGTAACTACCAGGTATAAGAAGTTTGATAGTGAAGTAAGTGAAGCCAAAAGAAGAGAGGAAGGAGGAAAGAAAGGGAATAAGCATTTATATATGTGCCAGGCACAGTGCTAAAAGCTTTACAAATATTTGCTCCTTTTATCCTTACAACAATGCTTTGAGGTTGGTGCTATTATCTTTCCCATTTTACAGTTGAGGAAGGTACGGCAAACAGAGGTTTAATAACTTCCCTAGGGTCACACAGCTAGTAAGTTTCTTAGGTTAGATTTGAAGATAGGTGTTCCTGACTCCAGGACTGGAACTCTCTCCACTGTGCTACTTAACTATCTCTAAATATAATGCATTGGGAGAATAGGGAGGAGTTGAGGAACCAGAGGGCACGATGACAACTCAGGGCAGATTTAAAGGAAGTTAGGGAACAAAAGAAGTAAGAAGACAAGAGGCTGTGAAAAGATATGTCAACACTGTAGGAGTTGTACAGTGTCAAGTGAGGAATAAGGCCCAGGGTATAGGCATGACAGTGAGTGACTAGGGTGGGATGGAAATGGAAGTTGTTACAGTTCAAAAGATTTAGAAACTTAAAGGTCAGGATGATAGAAAGGTCATTAACATGTATTCTAGTCATGGAAAATGATGTTAGGGGAAAAAATAGAAAGAACATCTATGGACCAGGGCCTACAATTAGTCTTGTGTTGATCCCAGGTAAGATTCCGTCTCATATGTATGGTGAGCTTATTCTATGAATGATGACACGCTACAGAATCTTTTTTTTTTAATTAATTCATTTTCTTGTTTACATCATTCATTTCCATGAGATTTTGAGTTACAAATTTTCTCCCCATCTTTCCCCTAATCAACATCTCAAAACAGCCATCCCACTGTATAACCCCTCCCCCAATCTGCTTTCTCCTATGTCCTC
>JAQQSV010002855.1:0-20832 GCA_028646515.1 Pseudochirops corinnae | reverse complement strand
TGGGGTTGAGCATCTCATGGAAGAGGCAAAAGATAATTGTTACAATAGACGGGGAAAAGAGGAAGGCAAAAGGGAAAGAGTCAACCTTACTCTCACAGAATTTGGCTTAGGGAAGGAATGACATAAACTCTAAACTGGGCATCTTGCCCCATACAAGAGTTGGGGGAAGGGGGATGAGAAGTGAAGTGATGGAGGTGAGGGCAGGGTGGGGGGGAGGGCTGATGAATATTCACATTTCTGTAGAGGGAGAGGGACAGGGTGGAGAGTGGATGGGGGGGGGCAGGATAGGAAGAGGGGACATTTAATCAGACTCTCACAGTGTGCTCACTATGGAGAGGTTCTGTGTAATTTCACATGTTCAGCCTGTATTTGATAGCTTGTCCTTCCAGTGACGATGGGAGGTGAGGGAGGAGAAGAAAGAATATGGAATCTGGAGTTTCATAATCAAATGTTATGAATGTGTATCTACCTATATCTATATATGCAATTATTATTATTATTGACTACATCCAACTGGAACTGGAGATACACAGGCACTACGGTTGGGAGATCCATCCTGCCCTACCGAAAAGTGACATAGGAGAGAATAGACTGGGGGAGGGGGGACACATTGGGATGGCTGTTTTGGGGTGGTTGGGGGAAAGAGGGGGAGAAAATATGTAACTCAAAATCTTGTGGAAATGAATGATGCAAACTATTATAAAATTTAAAAATAAAAAAATAAAAATTAAAAAAATGCAAAAAAAAAAAGAAATTATTTATTCATCCTGAACAAATTTCAGGTTTATAGATTAGTGTCTCTTTTATTTAAAAAGGAGCTCATAGGATTATAGTTATTAGGATTATAGTTGGAGGGAGGTAATAGGCCAGCTATTCTAACGTTTCATTTTACAGATGAGGAAACTGAGACTCACAGAAGTTAAAAGTAGTGAGTAAGTTTCAGGGACAAGATTTGAACCAAGATCTTCCTAACTCCATTTCCAGCATGACTAGTACCATGCTATCCTGAGATTTCATATGTACTAAATAAAAATAAAACCTAACTTCCTATGTACAGACTTTATAAGTGTAATTTCAGTACAATAAATTTTTAAAAAATCATAATGTGAAGCTCCAATTCTTGGTTAATATTGTGATACTGATAATCCAACTTTGTGGCTATCAGTGGGTTTTTTTGTGCCTATCTGTTGGGTATCAGCAGAGTAGCCAAACCATGACTGTAGGTGGCAAATCTGATTTCTCCATCCTTTGGAGAATAAATAGGGAAATCAAAAAAAGAATTTGGAAAGTGGATTATTGAATTTCGTTGGAAATATGTTTGTCATCTTTGAAACCAGTATCACAGCCTCTACAAATAATTTTTATTTCAAAATTATTTAAGGATTATTCTGTAGATACAGACATATAGGGCACTTAAGTGTCCCCTATTTTGTCAGACTTCCTTGGTACTTTTTGGGTCAACAATGAGCTTCAGAAAAGTGACAAAAATATTTCACTGTTCCATGGTTGGACAATAGCCTTTATAAAAGATGGAACTGAACACAATGATTGTGTGGCAAAGGTGAAATGGGCGCTGGTTTGAGGATGATCAGTGGGGAGGAGGAAATATTTCAAAGTGGTCACTATGTTTTGAGTGGAAGTAGTAATTGTTAATTGTCAAAGAAGCAGAAGCAATATCAATTAAATATCCTCCATTTGAAATATATTGAAGTGAATTTGTGACAGGCTGGAAGTTTTCCAGGGCCAGAGAAAATGGAGCTCTGAAACACAGGTTTGTTTTTATGGGCAATTGTTATTGAAAAAGTTATGAGAAGATTATAAAATATCCTTTCATTGGCTGAAGAATAAAGAAACATCTATATCTGTATCTATATCTATATCTATATCTGTCTGTCTATCTATCTATCTATCTATCTATCTATCTATCTATCTATCTATCTAACTAACTATCTATCATCCATGTATTGTAATGTGGTTTTTGGTGTTATGGTTTACCAAACCCTTTTCAGGGATGCTCATCTACCTTTGGTGCTCATCTTTCACCCAACTCTCACCTGTGCCTCCAAGAAGCTATAAAATGCATGGTGGTCACACTCTACTAAACTGTCTTGGCAGATGGACCAAGCCAGGTTGAGAGTAACCAAATAGGCCTCAAACCCTCAGGTAACTAGCGGGAATGTCTACCCCAAGCATGTGAAGCTTTCTTCTGGTGGAATGAGCAAATGAGAAAAATTTGTTCCAACAACCATGAAGGCAAATGAAGCAGGCACTGTGGAACACTTAGAGGTTGGTTAGACATTGAAGACACCGAGATAATCCACTGTATCTCTGGCCATTGTCAATGGTCTTGACTGTAGAGTCATGACTTAGATGTCTGCAGAAGAAAGAGAGGATAATGATTTTGTGCAATTAAGTCTCACCTAAATCGAATTCATGCTTAAGTCAAGACCTTACCCTATGATATCATTGGTTCTCTTCCAAAAAGAAGGACAAACAAGCAACAAGAAGAAAAGCTTCAAAAGAAAAATATTATTCTTTCATTGATCTGGATCAGTTGTTGTTCAACACTGAAAGCAAATTACCCATTATCAAAATTAACAGTCTTTTCATTTCTGTAAAAAATAGTTGAACCACTGGTTCATTACATTGAGCTTTTGGACTCCTCATCAGCCATGTAACTGGTCTATTTGTGTAGTCCTGATTATCCATGAGACATGTTTATTATGCCTACTGCATGACCTTTTATGAATTACTTTAGCTACAGATAAAATAAGTAAAGATGTAGAATACTTTGCAAGCCTTAAAGAGTCATATAAATTCCAGATATCATCATCATCATCATCATCATCACCATTATCACCATCATTATCTACCACCTAGCTTTATCCAGAGTCCTTTATTTCTCATTATTATTATTATTAACAAATTATTGCCAAATTATTATCAAATTATAATCAAATTATAATTATTATTATTATTATCAAAACTCTAGATATGCTTTTTAAATTTTTTTTCTGTTCTGGGAAACCCTGGGCTTCTAATTAATGATCTCTGTAATGTAAACCTATTCCTCTTCCCAGGCTATCACAGGCAGCACTGGGTCAAGGAATATTTCTGCCCTTACCTTTATAGATAAGTTGGCATCAGTCAATGTTGTCCAATGGACTGAACAAGTCAGGTTAGTTTGACTCTTCTGATTTATCTTCCATCTAAGCTATTATGCTGGAGAAATTGGTAACTAAAGTAAACATATTTTAGCATGGAACAAATGTTTATTAAGCAGCTGTGATAGAAAAGGAATTTTTGCCTTATCTATCTTACCCACCTTATAAACACAAATAAAACAAAGTCTGTGACTTTAAGGAATTTATTGTTTAGTGTTTATGCTAGTTTATAGCAAATAACTCTGTACAGAAATAATGCACTCTCTGCAATATAGGAGGTATGAAGTGCCTACAACTTATCCTTAAAGTAATATCATTTTTAGATTCTATGGAACAGACATTCAAAAAAGTGTTACCTAAGCATTATATAATGTCAGAGTGGTAACGGACCTAAGGTGCCATTAGATCAACCCATAATCCAGAATATTCCTCATTAACCCAACCCAACAAGTGATCAACCTTCCCTTGAAAATATCCAGTAGGGGGCAGCTAGGTGGTGCAGTGAATAGAGCACCAGCCCTGGAGTCAGGAGGACCTGAGTTCAAATGTGACCTCAGATACTTAACACAAAAATAGCCATGTGTAATTACTGAACAGTTTTGTTTTGCTTTTCTCCTCTGGCATTAAGCTTGTTTGACTTTTTGTAGTTTCCATTCATTGCTCTTACTTTAGTGCTCTGGGACAGGAACAAATATAATAATTAGATTTTCTACTTATTCTTTTTAGTTCTTTAAGACAGTCCCCTCTGAGTTTTCCCTTCTCTACTTAATCACCCCCACTTCTTTCAACAAATCTTTATATGACATAATCTTGTATAACATAGACTAACTCATTCAGTTAGTCCTCTGAATTCCTTAAAGTATATAGATATTATTTCTAAATCTTTATGTCCAAAGCTGTATGTAATATATAAGATGCATTCTCACCAGGGCAGTGTTTGGTGGGCCTATCACCTCCTCATTCCTAAAAGTTATGCCTAAATACTTCCCAAAGTGGCATCAATTTTTGTTTAATTATTTAACTCTAGTGTTTTTATCGGTTAGTGTTTACCATTGATTCACATTAACTTTTTTAATTTAAGTTATTTGTTGGTCTGAATCTATGATTTCACTGATATAATGAGTTTATAGTGAAGTGCATGAGTTTATAGTGAAGTGCATCAATGCTAATCAACAAATTTTCTATAACTTAGACCTATAGAGAATTGTACTATGAGGTTATGTGGTTTGCTCAAGGGTGCATAGTCAATATTGTCAGAGATGTGACTTGAACTGAGGTCTTTCTACTTGCAGGATGGCCCTCTATCTACTGTATCATATGCAGTGGGGACATACTAGGACTTTTCCAATAAATATCGGATTAAGCAAGTATGCCTATGTTTCCCACTATTAATTGATATAAGCCTACAAATGCTAGAAATAGTAATAAGATGAGAGAAAGAAATTAAAGACATAAAGATAGGTAAAGAGTAGATAAAACTATACCTATTTGCTGTTAACATGATGGCTATGCCAAATCCAACAATATATTCAAAATGGATACATGACTTTAATATTAAAGATCACAATTTAGAATAATTAAAAGAGAAGCAGCCCATATATGTCTCGCATTATGAATATGTGGCATGCTCCTAAAACAAAGAGGGGATAAAATCAAATACAAAAGAAAACTTTGATTAAATGTAACTGCACAATTTCACACACAGAATTCTGCACTATCAAAATTAATGCAACTGGAATAAGAAGAAAAGTGGTCAAATGTGTAAAAAATCTTTATAATAAGTTTATATAAACAATACATGCAAACCCCCCAAAATGGGATAACAAATAGTCATATGTAACTGAAATTAGTCAACAACAACGTATATGTATGTATAAAACTAACAGCCAATCCCCACTAGATAAGCAGTCAAAGGATATAAACAATGTTATCAAGAAAAGAACTATTATAAAAATATTTATATCAATACATTTTTGTGATAATAAAGAACTGGAAATAAAGTAAATGCCCAATATTGGGGAATGGCTAAACAAATTGTGGTTCATGAATGTTATGGGATAGTACTGTGCAGTAAAATTATATATGTGATGAATATAGAAATCTACATAAACTGATGCAGAGAAGAATAATTATGATGATGTAAAAAGCAGAAGACAGCCATAAAAACTTATTTAAAATAAAGATGGTGGGCTACTGTTCTTTTGGTAGTAACATTGCTTATTTGAAGGATATAGACAGTTTTATTATTAGCAAATACTATCGATAGATGATAGATAGATATCCTTTTTACACTAATTGATGTGGCAAACACATTAAAGATCATTGAGCATGTTGACTAAATGTCGATTACGTGATTTATTGAGGAATACCTGCCACTATTGAAAGTTTATTTCACTGCATTCCAGTGCTCCTGTAAGTTAGCGGTAATGTTTGTCTTTCTCAACTTGGATACATTTGTTGAAATGGTTTCTTTGTTCCTCTAACAATTACAATCCTCAATTCGTTTGTTATGATGGACCAAAATGCTGACCTCAAAATGTCTGATTATGTTATGCTTCAGTATTTACAGAAAATCACAGAGGGCATAAAGGTAAACTGAGTTGGGAAAGAGGAAAATGAGGAATGTAAAGTGACCAGTCAGCTTAGAAGACTAGGGAAAGTTGAAATTAACATTTATAGGTGCAATAGAATATATAGTGAAGAGTAGAAACTATAGAACAAAAGATAAAAACAATGTAGTTAGAAAGGAAAATAATGAAAAATCAGTGCCAAGAAAATTCCCATTCTTATACATATCCCAAATATTAGGGAAACAAAATAACACCATCCTTAGATACATTTGACCAGATTCCACAAGGAAGCAATTCAAACCATTATGAAGGCATGATAAAAGAATTTCCACAGATCCATGATAAATGTACGTATATACATAAATGCATACATGTAAAATGTAAACTTCTCTATGATTTAAAACTCTTCACAACCTTACACTTTTCCAAACTTTTCACTTTATTCCCTTCTACCCTTTCTATTGTCCTGACCTGATGCATGATGATTCATCTCATTTCTCACCACCTTTTCAAAAACTGTCCTCTATACTTAGAATTTTCTCCCTCCTCACTCTTAGCTCTTAGAATTGGTTAAAATGTAAGTTCCTTGGGGTTAAGAACTTTCACGTCTTATCTTTTCATCCCTGAGATTTAACATAGTGCTTGGCCATAGTAGATGCTATACATATGCTTAATTTATGCAATTGATTGATTTGATTCAATTTTTACTTCTGTGCATTGAATTCAATTGACTCAACAAAGATTTATTGGGTGCCTACTAGGCATATTTTGCAGAAGTAGTTATATGAGCTAAATATCTAAGAGTTTCTGTATCAAAGAATTAAATCTTTGTTTAAGTATAGAAAAGTGAAATTTCCCTATATATAATTCGCCACTTATAATTTCTCAAGAGCATTGTGATTACCTCTAGATTTAACTAGACACTACATGAGATCACTCCTGCATTCAGAAAAGGGCTCTCCTAACTGGATTTCTTCCCTGCTCTACTTTTATTATCCAACAAGTTCTTTTAAATTGTCATCCTTGGAGGCAGTTCTCTAAGCCAAACTCACTTAAAGTTCCCATTTACACTATATATATCATTAATGCACATAGTTGTTTGCATATTATTTCCACCATTAGACTATGAAGTCCTTGAGGGCAAGAGATTCATTTTTTGCCTTTTTTAAAAATTTTGCATCTCCATCAGTTAGCACAATGTCTGATATATAGTGAAAACTTAATAAATGCTTGATGATTTATTGATAGGGAAATTAAAGATCAAAATATGCTTCATCATTTGGATGTTTTCCTTGCTGCCCATGCATCTATCTCTTTTCTGTTCTCTCTGTTTCTGCTAGCTTCCTGGTGGCTGATATTTTGTCTAGCACTTTGATCACATACCTAGATCTACTCTTCCAGTCTGTGAATATTTCCTAGTTAAAGACTATTGGGATAAACTTTGGACTGTTTGTCTCTCTGGTTGTGTT
Organism: Pseudochirops corinnae; assembly: GCA_028646515.1. Lineage (NCBI taxonomy): Eukaryota > Metazoa > Chordata > Mammalia > Diprotodontia > Pseudocheiridae > Pseudochirops > Pseudochirops corinnae. The sequence goes on along the minus strand of JAQQSV010002855.1, from coordinate 13,629 downwards.
ATATCTTGATCCACTGCATTCCTTTTAACTTAAATGACCTCTGATATCATTCTAACTCTGATCCTGACCTTAGGTGCCCTTTAAAGGTTTATAACTTAATCCATAATTTTCAGATTGAAATTTTGGTCTACCATAATTTGGGCTATCATGAGTATTCTGCTTTCTTGGGACCAGCTTCTATTCTGGACTATGTGAACTGTTTGTTGTCCATGGGACACCATAGCAATGATTTTTAAGAAGCTCTCATATTTCCAGAATGTTGCGCCATTGGGAAACATTCAGTCTGTCTTCCTCTTGTTCTTCTTGTTCTTGTTCTTGTTCTTGTTCTTCTTGTTCTTGTTCTTCTTGTTCTTGTTCTTTTTGTTCTTCTTCTTGTTCTTCTTGTTCTTATTCTTGTTCTTCTTCTCCTTCTCCTTCTTCCTCTTTGCCTTTTGAAAGATTTGTGAGCTAGTCAAGAAAATTAAATTTTAACTCTCTTTGTTTACTTTAGCCATATAATTCAACTGATACGTTAATGCCAATTTACTAACTATTCACTACAAGTTGATCACATCAAAACAATCAAATTATTTGTTCATACTGATGTTTTACTGCAGTGGAATAATTTACAGGAAAGTGGTTTTATTTTTACTCTTTCCCATTTAGGAAGATGATATAAAAAACACAGCAGTTAAAACAACAGAGGACAAGCCCTTGGCCCCAAAAACTCTGTGGAATTTTGTTGATAATCTTTAAAATTATTCAATGTGATTCCCATTCATTTTAACCTACTTATTATGGATCATTTACATTAAGGACAGACACGAGTGGACTTTCATTATTTCTAATCAAGTAATATTACAGTTTTTCATTCTGGTAATATTCACTGCTCTGACTGTTATGGTTAGTTCAGGGTGACCATGAGGGACATAGTATTATAACTCTCTTATTGAGGATAGTCAAGGAGAATCATATTAATCAGATTGTACCTTAGTTTCTCTATTGGAAACACAATTTACTATGCCTAGTGGGTCCAAGAGTAAATCCTTGCAGTTTTATTATAAGATATAGGCAGTGGGTGGCAGACTATTGATCAAAGGACCTAGGCACTTCTCTCTACACACTGGGAGTGAGGAGCAACATTCTCTTGGTAATGGAGTGATAAGCAAGAAGTTTTGTTATTTCAACTTTGAGTATGAAATGAGATTATTGCATCATGATGTATCATAAATTGGAGTGAAATGATAAGAAGATCTGTTCAAATACTTTCGTAGCTTGCTACTGACTTTCTAGATGGATTTCCCAGTATAAATCCTCTTTCTTCACTCTGGGAAACATAAGAATTTCTAATTCTCCCCCATCCTTTTTTTCTTTTACCTCCAAATCCACAAGTCAAGACTGCTCAGGCACAAAACCTCAATGAAAAATCTAATTCTCATTTTTTTTTATCTATTGGTTGTGTTATATCTTAATTTATCTCCTGAAAATTGCTTTCCTAAAAAGTGCATATAGACAAGCAAATACGTGTGATTAACATTGTTTATAAAGACAAACAAATGGTTAAAACAAAATAGATAAATAGATTTCCTTATGTTTTCTTGTGGGAAACAACTAAGTATCAGGAGAAAGACAATCAAAAGAAAGGAGATGGGAAATCATGAAATTGCCGTCTGTATATATAATCTAAAGGATGTGATGATCTGAAGGATTTTTAGCCAGTGTAGTCTCTGTACTGATAGGTACTCCATAAATGTTGGTTTAAACCAACAGCTTAGCTGTCATCTAAATCTCTGCCAACTGTAGAGTTGAATAGGTGTAATTGGTGAGAACTATTTGAGTCAACTCATGTCCCGTGTTGAACTGCTTCATATAAAAATGGGCTATCAAAACAGGCAGAGCAATGCGGAAGCTAAATTTTCCATAAGAATGATTCAGTGAAATCAAACTTCATTGAAGAAAAACATGAGTTATTGCCTGAATTATATAGTGACTCATTTATTAATGTAACTTTGTGCTTTGAACTGTACAACTTTGAGGTAGGGATGCAGAAGAAGATCCCTTGTCTTCAAGAAAAAACAAAGTAGTTGGAAGAATGGAGCATATGTGCTCATGATGTACTTCAACAAGCCAAGAATTTTAGGGGTAGGTGCTTTCTCTATAAAAGCAGTTTACAACACGTTGAGACTTAAAGAAGAATTCCTGATTTGTGAAGTCAGAACAATTAAATGTCAGCTAAAATCTCACCTTCCACAGGAAGCCTTTCCTGATCCTTCTTAATGCTAGTGTTTTTTTTTCTGATTATCATTTCCAATTCATCCTGTATTTAGCTTGTTTATACATAACTGTAGATTCTTTCCTCCATTAGACTGAGCCTCTTCTTCTTCTTCTTTTTTCTTTTTGGAGGGGGAAATGCAGGTTAATTGGTGTTAAGTGACTTGCCCAAGGTCACATGGCTAGTAACTGTTAAGTGTCTCTGGCCAGATTTGAACTCAGGTCCTCCTGACTCCAGGGTCAGTGCTGTATTCACTACACCACCTAGTCTCCCTATGACTGAGCTTCTTGAGAGCAGGAACTTTTAACCTTTCTTTGTATCCCCAATGCTTAGCACAGTGTCTGGCAAATAGCACATACTTAGTATTTATTTTCCCATTAATCAATCCAGAATAAATGTGGCTATGGGCTTCTTGATTATCCTAGACTGAACTTTGAATAGCAGATTTATCAGTCTACAATGTGGACTGCACTCAAAGCCTTGGCTGCTTGCTGGGATATCCAAGAACTTAAAAAAAAAATTTGAATGCTATTTTATTTTTTTCAATTACACTTAAAAACAATTTTTAACATTCTTTTTTTAAAAATTGAATTCCATATCTTCTCCCTCCCTCCCCCCATTCTTCCTCAGTAAGCAATTTGATTTAAGTCATACATATGCAATCATGCAAAACACTTCCATATTAGTCATGTTGTGAAAGAAAACAGAGAAAAAAAAATCATTAAAAAAAGTGAAAAATGGTATACTTTGATCTGCATTCAGACTGCATTAGTTTCCCCCCCCCCCCATGGAGGTGGATAGCATTTTTCATCATGAGTCCTTTGGAATTGTATTGAATTATTGTATTATTGAGAATCATTAAGTCATTCATGGCTGAGCATCATACTATATTGTTCTCCTTGTTCTGCTCATTTCACTTTGCATCAGTTTATGCAAGTTTTTCCGTTTTTTTCTAAAATTATCCTGCATGTCATTTCTTATAGCGTAATAGCATTCCATCACAATCATAAACCACAACTTTTTTCAGCCATTTCCCAATTTATGGACATCTCCCAAAGAGGAAAGGTGATTCTAAATCACTAATAATGAAATTACTACTAGAAAAAACCTTTAAGGTTTTATTGGGGTCTACAGGTGCTGGGACCCTGAAATTCAAGGGCAAATGATGTGCAGGTTCTGCCTCAAATGAATTTGATTCAAGCCTTCTTTCATCCAGAGAAAAGGTTTATTAGAACACTGGACATGATGGGAGAGATTTCAAGAATCTTCACTATGGGCCAGATTTTTAGGGAATCTGAGCATTTGTGTAGCTAATGCAAGCAGCCTAGATTCTAAAGGAATCCGAGCTATCCAAGAACTTTTGGTCTGTTTTTACAGTTCCTGATATCAGATAAATACCTGCAGACCATAATACAGAATTGAAGAAAACTTCATCCATAAAGTCTTCAAGATAATAAGTAAAAATCACAATTAAATACGTGAGTTCTTAATGATAAAAGCATAACCTGCATCCATAATGCTTATAGAACCTAGTAACAGAGAGATCAAGGTAAACAGATTTTAAAAGTAAGAGAGGATGCTATAATAGCAATAGCTCTAGACTAGGAACCCGAAGATCTGAGTTTGAATCCAGCGCATGCCACTAACTAGCGGTGTGGCAGTGGACAAATCATTTCATATCTATGCAGCCTCAGTTTTTTCATCTCTAAACTGGAATTACTTTTAGTTAACTTTCATGAAGAATTTGACACAGGTATTGGGAATAACTCTGGCCTACATGCGTTAATTTCAGTGGAAATTAACTTTCCCTGCTTTAACTTTGCTACTATATATGTTTTTCTGCTTCCCCTCAATAACAACCTAGATTTACTACCTATACTGATCCGATTCCTCTTAAAACATTTAGATCTTGACTTTTATTCCGTATACAAAACTTGACTTTCATGAAAGAAGAAAAATATTTTCAATGGAATTAAAGTCATCAGTCATGCAAGAAATGTGGATTTTGGAACCAATCTAATACCACATCCTTACAAAGGTACCTTTCCACCCAACAGATCTTTGCCACCTAAGTGTCTCTGACTTGGGTCCATTCAAGTCACCAATTCACCCCATCACTTTAGTAGCTCCACAACCTTGTTAGATAAGCAAATGAAAGGAAACAGAAAGGAAAGCTTTGCCTTGCAGCTATTTTCCTTGAAGGAACACCAGTAAAAATGAAGGGGACAGGAAAGGTTTCCTGGTACATGAAGGGTGAATTGATTTATATCTGTGTGACGTTGGAATTCAGTTTCAAAACTAATGATAGTGGCTTCATGTAGAATGGTTAATATTCTTCCCCACACCCTACAGACCCCCTTTGGTCCTTCGCAAACAGAAATAAAAATGACCCCAGGAGCTAAAAGCCTCTACTGAGGCATTGGATCAATGACATCTTCTTCCCCATCTCATTTTATTTATTTTTTTATTTTTGTGGAACATCTTTTCCTTTAAAAAAAAAATTAATGCTTGAGGGCAGCTGTCTCCTCCCAGCCCTTCCCCCCTTTTGAATGTTGCTCATGTTAAAGTCCTCGCCCTGCTCCAATAACAGGCCACTACGATATTTGGCTGCCAATCTATAATGTTTCTGGCCATGATTAATCTGATAAATAATAAATATATCAATCTAGTCTTTTAGACAAGGACAAATTCTTACCAGCGGGGAGGCATGAGGCCTCTTTTACAGCTGCCTGTAGTGCTGGAATTAATTATTTAATGCTTAATTCTTCAGGAAATGAGAAAGTTTTGATTAATGTTGTCCAGTGTCATTTCTTGCTTGTTTGATATGTGTCAGATAATTTTTCCTCGGCAGTTGCTCTGAAGAAGCCAGAGGCTACTGTCACTGGGATCAGACACTGAATTTCTAGAGATTAATTGAAGTGAAAATTTAGAGGAGAGCCTCAGAAGCGCCTGCCCAAGATAACCTTTCACAAGCTAAATTTAGCTTCATCTGGTAATGCTCGCCGCCCACTGCCCTGGTGTCACACATTTATTTTTAATGCTATGAGGAACTATATTTGGTTTCCTGTTGATTTTTTAAAAGCTGACTTCTCTTGTTGGCATGATTAAAATACTTCATTGGAAAGTATTTGAATGTTATTTTTCCATCACTGGTAAAGTACTGATGGACAGATATCAATGATAGATAATCCTTTATCAGTCCTGAGCCAGAGCTCTAAATAACCTGTGCTGAGTATTCATGACTAATAGGAGCAAAGTAGATTCCCATTGAGCCTAATTTTAGATAGCAAATAACTTACTAATATAATTTTCCATATCAATTCCTATTTCCCAGAGCACTGGACCAAAAATGCATAGGACAACGTACTATGACCTCTTTGTAATAAGGCCTCTATTGGTCTAAGTTTCTGAAAGGGATTCAGACATGCCTTTTTACAATGTGGCAAGAGGCAAAGCAAGCATTTATTTTCTTTAATTCCTTGCTTAAGAAATCATGATCTAATGGCACAGACTATAACAAAGGGAAGAATTTTTGAATAGGAGAAGGAACATAGACTTGGATTTTACACTAGATCTGGTCCTACCAAGCCATTTGTCTTGGGCAAGTTCATTTACCTCTTTGAGTCTGTTTTCTCATCTGTAAAATGAAGTGGTTGCTTTTTTAAAGCTCCTTTTAAACTCTCAAATTCTATGATTTTAAAAACGGACTGGCTTCTCAATCCTTTTTGATGCATCTTAGTTTGAGTCTATGACTTACTGTTATGCACCATTTTTGTACCACCCCATCTCTCCTCTTCCACCTTATATATGAGTTCCATGTGCTTGTTTTTGGCTTCCCAAAGACAAGGCTTAGTCATTATCATGCATAATCTCTTCTAAAAGTATCAAAAATACGTTCAACTTTTTTTTTCTGATTAAAGAAGGATGAGTTGATATTCTGCCTGCTGCCTTAGCAAAAGCCAAATATGAAAGTACAAATTGACCAATAATGTTTGGTCAAAATGGTTTCCTTGAGTGAGTAGACATCACTTTAGTTAGGTTACTTTTTTGTTTCAGGAGTTAAAGAATATGTAACTAATTTTTCAAAGGTTTATGGAGGTAGAGGAGAAAAGGAAGAAAGAAAAAATGGGTCTTTCCCCATTGAAAAAGTGGTAGAAAAAGGGTTGAATTTTTCTTGTTGTTGTTTGTTTGTTTGTTTTTGCTTCTTCATGACTATGGATAGAAAATTGGAAATGGAGAACCAGGTTCTATATTTTATAGACCCAAACGTTTTAAAGAACATTGAAAGTAGTTAAGTCTCCATCCTAGAGGTTAGAGAAATAATATAAATATCTCTCTATATGAAAAAATATAATCTATTGATAGTTCTATCATCTAACTGGTCTAATCTTAGGGTACTAATTCTGCATGTCTCAATTTATGCTTCGTCGCTAATATACACAAAAAATAGTAGGAACTTCATCAGACCTTGTAAAGTATTAATTGAATCATGGTGAGTAATCAACTTTTTTGTTATCATTGTGCCCAGAAATGGCTATTGAAGAAAGAGATGTCTGCTGTGTATGGTGTCTATCTTTCTTATACAAAATCAATCAATAAACAGTTATTAAGCAGCAAACACCATGCTAGGCATTGGAGATAGGAAGACAAAAACAAATGCTACTTTCAGGGAGTTTATTATCTATATGTAGAGGCAATTCATAATGCTCCCAGAAGAGTATAGGCAAAATAATTATCTTTAAAATACATACAAATGCATACAAGGTATTGGGGAGCAAGGAGCCACTAGATTCTAGAGAAGTAGTAAAAATTTCAGGTAGGAGGTGGACTTTGAGCTAAATATGGAAGAGAACTAGTGATTCTTCTAAGAATTCATTCCATGAATGACAGATATGTGAATATGCAAAGACATGGGGACAAAAGTGCTTAACATTGATTCCTATGGAAGGAAGAAGAACAGGACATCCTTACAATACTCACTCCATAACTTTTCACAGGGGTCAATATAAAACATTCACTGTCTGTAGACACATTTTGGATACAAAGGTCTAATGTAGGGGAGGCTTCTTTCTTGAGAGGGAGTTTGTGGAGAAGAGAGGAAGAACCAAGAATGTGTAATCTAGCATAGGTGATCAGGTAATCTAGTACAAGTTCTAGTTCTGCTGATTTTCTGACCAAACTCACATTAATCTATTGATTTATACTGTTACACACACACACACACACACACACACACACACGCACAGGAAAAAAAACAAACATCTAGTATGAATGGAGTTAGAGGCCACACACTGATCTATCCCCAAATTAGAAATAAAATTAATTTTTTTTTTAAATTAAAGATTCTGGTATTGTCTAGTGGGTCCCTTTCTTGAAAAGGGAAAGAAAAAAATTGGTGATTTTCCTCCTATGTACACATTTGTATCTGGCTGAACATATATCTGAGTAGAAGTATAGTACACATGCAGAAAGAGTTATGTGACATTATCAAGATAATTTTGAAAGAAACTTTAGTGCTCACCACACAAGTGTGGCAAAACAAACACACACACATTAATGCATCATACATGATTTGGTCTCTCTATGCTATCAGTCTCTGACTTCCGTCATTCTTAAACCAAAGATCGGCCAAACAGAAACAAGTCGTCATTAGGACGTGGATTCCAATTTCTGTTACACAAAGTATGTAAACTGCCTTAGCTAAAATCAACACAAAGACAGAGGGAAGAGCTAGGCCAAACACAAAAGTGACTTTAGAAGTTGAATTTGTTTAGGGAATTTGTATTTTCTGCTGCTTTCTCCCAGAACCTATTTGCATTTTAAATAATTAAAACATTAAAACTGAAAAATTTATAAATGAGAGCTGCTAAGAGAATCCTGCTTGGCAGACAATAGAAAAGAAATTATTACCCTGCTAGGTTGGCTTTAATGTCATATCTGTCACTCCCCAAGGTAGGTTCATTGCCATCTCAAGTGCACCCCTGCAATTCCCCTCGAAACACAGACATTGGACATTCACATACACATACACGCACACACACATACACACACGCGCGCGCGTCCGTGCTCCCTCCACTTACCTTTCTCCCTTTAACTCATATTGTCTTCTGCTCTTAAAGACTTTATCTCTAGAGGACTTTAATCTCATTGTTAAAACTCACCCAAACAGAATCTCTGCTGTTTCAATAATTTTCTCCCTCCCCCCTAGTTTTTTTTTTTCTTAAGAAGAAAAAGTTCATTTGGGAAAAAAAAAAAGGGCGAGGGTGGTGGGGGTGGCAGGGAATTCATGTGGAGAGTGACAGAACGCTTTGTCCAGCGCAGCTTTGGCTGGTTGTAACAAGCGTCAGGACATTAGACGCAACAAAAGCTGGATTGGCAGTATCATCAATCACTGCCTTGACAGTCGACTTCAGTTTGTTTGTTCCACTCTGCATAATAAGTGATTGGATCAGGTTTAATTAGATATTGGGTAATCAATCATTGCCAACAAGGCAACTCAGCTTGGGATCTAGATGCTGCAAGGGGAAAAAAAAAAGCAAATCTCATCTAGTGTGCATAAATACTCCAACATATAAGCACACACAGTGGTGTGTAACAGAGGAAAGGTATAGAGATGTCTGCACGATGGCACGTAATAGAATAATTCACATCTGTACTACTTGTTACCAGACATCAGTGGTGTGACATTTTACTTTCACTGCATAATTACTTTTCAATATAATATAATATGCAGACCTGAGGGAGGAAGAGAAAGCAATTAAATTATGCACTTGTCCCTTCTCCTGTCGCCTTCACCAAAAGTGACCAGAAGTTACTGCTTCAGTGCATAGCCATTTGGGGGTTGATCAGAGCATAATGAAGGACACAATCTGACTTACCAACACCATTACAAACATCAGTGTCCATCTCAATGTTAACTCTTTCTGTTGGGGAAAGACAGGTACGAAATAAATTTCCACATTTCTAGAACATATTTCCTGACTAAGTCCAAGACCCACAAATTGCATCTCTCTGAATTATTGTTGGTAAAATTTAGTTTTCTCACTAGATCAGTGGACCCATATAGAGAAGCTACCTGAATTATGGCATTTTTCTCTAAAGTGTATTCTTAACCTTTGTAAGAAAAATAGATGGGAGGCCTCATCAGATTTATTATAGTATGCCAAAGGTTATGTCAATCCCTTTATGCATCTTATTAACTACAAAGGCAATTTGGTTGGGGATCTTGGGGACTCCAAGTGTTCATCTTAGTTCAGTGCCTGAGTTGCCCTGTGACCTTGAATAATTACACATCAGTTTCCCCTCAGGGGCTTAGTCTGCTTATGGATAAAATGGGAATGCCTACATTGAGCCTGATTCTGCTTCTCTATTATTTTTTTTTAGTTTAAAAGGGAAAATTTTCTTCTTCCCAACTCCAACGTTCAGATCTATTTGCTTGTGCATCCTGTCAACCAATGAGTTCTGAAAAAGGACAGATGAGGGTAGAACAAATGGAGGAATTATGACTGTATGACATGGTAATACTTGTTGAAAGAATGACTGGATGAAAGAATGAATGAATGCTGAATTGTCCAGAAGGACTTTGGTATATATGCTACAAAAAACAGTGCCATGACATCTATTTCAGAGTGTTATATAGGTTCATAGACTTAGAATTGACATGTGCCTAAGGGGTAAGCTGTTCAAACACCCTCATTTTATAGATGAGGAACAGATTACTAAACTAGTAGGTTGTGTCACCAGGATTTAAACCTAGACCTTCTGACTCCCAAGCCAGCACTCTTTCCACTGTCCTATGCTGGCTCAATTACTACTGACCAAGTATTCCTTCTTGCTTTTAACCAAGACTGGGAGTGACAAAAGTGGGAGGGACAGCAACAGCATTGGTCAGTTTGGCTTACAAGTGTAATTGTAAACTAATACTGATTTGAACAATAAAGAGTCTGTCACAATACCAGAAAATTATACAGAATGTATTATTTTAGCAATGTATCATAGAAAAGGAAATAATATAATAAGATTTTATGATGAAATGATTCACATAGGTCATTTGCTTATGAGGAAAATGAGGCCTAAAAGGTAAAATTACTTGCTCAAATTTAACCAGAATGAAATAAAATATTTCATAAATTTGGCAGCCCAACAAGTCACCGTTCTTCTCTGATGAATACCTTTTCTCATTGTCTTACCACTATCAACACCCTGTTACAGAAGGAGATGAGGTCATCTACTAAGGGACAGGGTGATAGAGTTGCTCTCTCCACGACCCATTCTGTTCTTACTCCTCAACATCTGAAAAGTACTGGATTTGTACTGAATGGATCAGTTACAAATTTATTTTATCTAATTCAAATAGATCCTCACTATTGATAGCAATCCTGTTATTCTGATCTCTAACACATTTACATGACATTTCATCTGTTCCCAACTTTATCTTCTCTATTCAAGTCTTCAATAACACCCCCAAACATCTGACTCTCAGCAAATGACCTCACACTTTAAGATATTCTACTTATACTTTTTTTTTTTTTACTGAGAGGTGGGAGGTATGTTTCAGAAAATGGAGGCCAAGAGTTTCCTCATCTTCCCTGATCCACAAATCATATCCTCTCTGCATCTTTATTTAGCCTTTCTTCCTTTGCTCTACTGTCAAAGAGTTAAGATGGACTCTTCTTTCCAAGGTTGACCCCTTTACTTATACACTTGATCCCATCCCCTCCCTTCTCTTCCTGAATTCTTTCCCATCAATCATTTCTTTCTTTCTGTCTTCTTCAATATCTTCTTATCTACTGGACCCTTCCCAAATGTAAAGAAGCATCTCCATGTCTCTTATGATTTAAAACAAAAGAAAATAAAAATTTTCCCTTAAACCTAGTATTTCCTCAACCTTTTATACTATAGCTGTCCTTCCTTTTACTGCTAAATTTCCAACAGGAATATTTGATACCTCATTCTTTCAGCCAATTCATCTATTCAACCAACATTTGATATCTCATTTCTTTACTCCCACGTGGAATTTTAACTTCCAATCACTTATATTGTCAAGCCATCTCAATACTTGCTATGCAGCATCTCTTGTATATGCTTCTCTTTATCATCTTAATTCTGACTCCCATTATCTCTAGCCAGAAATACTGTGATTATCTTTTAATTGGTTTCATCTCATTTTCATCACTGCCAAAATAATCTTCCAAGGCACACACGTGACCATCACATCACAACTGTGCTCCCTCTGATATTATCTCTAATTTATCTGTTATATATCCTGTTTGTACTTAGTTATTTACGTTGTTTCCCACATTAGTCTTCAGTTTTTTGAGAAGAGGAACAGAGTTTGTTGTTTTTTTTTCCCCTCAATATGTTTGTTCTAGTTGTTTTGCTTTGGTATGCTTTTTCCTTTCTTTGTGTCTCTAGGGCTTAGCACAATGACAGGAACATAATAGGAACTCATAAATGCTTGTTGCTTGACTTGAACACATGACGTCTTGGTTCAAATTCTTTCAGTGGTTTCCTATATCCTCTAAGATAAAATGCAAACTCAGCCTGGAATTTGAGGCTTTCTGAAATTTGGCCTAAACTTATGATTTCAATCTTATTTCATAATAATCCACTTCTTGTACTCTAAGGTCCAGACTAACTAAATTCCTAGTTCTTTCCCAAAATCAGAATCCCATAATTTACCTCCACGCTTTCATATAAGTCATCTGCCAAGACCTCCTTCTTCATGTCCACCTTTCAAATTTCTTCTTTTGCTTCAAGGCTTAGTTCTGGTGCCACCTCTTCCAAAAAGCCTTCCTTGATCCTGACCTACCTCAAATGAAATCTTTCTCTCCTTCCTCAAATGTACCTAGAACACCTTGCCCAGATTTCTCCTATGCCCTCATCATCTCACCTCCCTCTCCTGACCTTATACCACAGTCGTTAATGTACATGTCGTAAAATTCTAGACATTTTGATGTTAAGCGTAAAGCCATTTCTTTTGATCTTTGTATCTACTATACCTAGCATGACACATAATAGGAAACTAATAAAAGATTGTTGAATTACACTTCATCCAGTAGATAGTTCCTTAAGAACGAAGAAGTCAAGAAACCAACATTATTATTTTGTCAGGCTAAGATCCTTCAAAGCATAATTTTTAGATGATCACAATATCTATTTAGTGTTAGTGGGATATTGGGAAATGTAAAACCTGGTGATTTTGCTGCATTTATTAAACATATACATATAATATATATATAAAATATGTAGGGAAAGGGATTATTGAATTAAAAATCTTCTGACAAAAATTTAACTTTAAAGGGGGAAAAGAAAAAATGAGGTAAATATCTGACTTATTTATTTAGCTAGAAATATATTTATTAACTGAGTAATCCCATTAATGGTACTTATTATCCGTATGATCTTGGGAAGTTATATTACTTTTGTCATTGACAGTTGTCTCCTAAGTGAAATGAAAGGTTTGAAATTCTGGATATCAATTTGGAATTATAAAATAAAAGTAACTAGAAAACTCACTTGGGATATGAGGCCATTATTGGCCCCTAAGAAGATCAAAGGGGCATTCGATGATCTCATATGTATCAAAATGTTCATAGCCTTGTACATTTTTATGGAGCAAATCAATGCAATCAAAGTGGGTTCCCATCTCTAGGGGAACTGAAGAAAAACAATAGTATACAAATGTAATAAATAATTATTGTGTAGTAAAGATACACATGAAGAATAAAGAGAGGGGGCGGAGCCAAGATGGCGGCGTAGCAGCAGCAACATATTGCAGCTCTCACATAGCCACCCCAAAATACCCATAAAATAGGACTCTAAACCAATCCTAGAACTCCAAAACCCACACAAAGATACCTCCCACTAAAGTCAGCTTGGCTACTAGGAACCATATCAGCACTGCGAACCGAAATCAGCCTGGCCTGAAACTGCGGCTGTGCCCCAGGGGCGGCTGGATGGGAGGAACAGAGGAGTCTCTCTGGTGAGTGGATTAGCAGCAGCTGTGAGCAGCTCAGTGGGACTTGCGAATTTGGGAGGGGAGCAGTCTGGCTGAAAGGCCTCCAGAGCAGAAAAGTGAAAGGCAGAGGTTTTACACCCGCCTCTGCATTGCAGCTTCCCGCCCGCAGCCTGCAGACAGCAGGGGGACCAAGTGATTGTTCTGAGGCCAGTGCTCTCGCGTTGAGTGGCCTGGATCCAGATCGCCATCTTGGGCCTCGGTCTTGGAGTCTTCATTATCCAGTCAGCCGGAAGTCTACGGCAGCCGGGAGGATACCAGCGATTTGGGATAGAGCTTTCCCTTCTGGAAGCAGAGCCCCGTAGAGATTTAAAAAAAAAAATCACGGTCTGAACAACCATGAGTAAGAATAAGCATAAAA
>JAQQSV010002854.1:10368-20835 GCA_028646515.1 Pseudochirops corinnae | reverse complement strand
ATTGTTACAATAGAAGGAGAGAAGAGGAAGGCAAAAGGGAAAGAGTCAACCTTACTCTCATGGAATTTGGACTAGAGAAGGAATGACATAAACTCTAAACTGGGCATCTTGCCACATAGAAGAGTAGGGGTAAGGGGGATGAGAGGTAGGATGATGGAGGGGAGGGCAGGGTGGGGGGGAGGGCTGATGAATGTTCACATTTCTGTAGAGGGACAGGGACAGGGTGGAGAGTGGTTGGGGGAGCAGGATAGGAAGAAGGGACATGTAATCAGACTCTCACAGTGTGCTCTCTATGGAGAGGTTCTGCATAATTTCACATGTTCAACCTGTATCTGATTGCTTGTCCTTCAATTGGGGGTGGGTGACGAGGGAGGAAGAGAAAGAATCTAGAATCTAAAGTTCTATAATCAAATGTTAAAAATATATATTTATATATCTATCATGAGGAAAATCAAGTCTGGAACTGATTCTTAACAAGGAGGCACTATAGACTGCTGAGGTGCAAAGAGAATCTGGGAAATGGAAGAAAGGACTCTTCCATACCATCTATAACTGTGATAAAGAAGAGAAAGAAAGAAAGGTGGTAAGTTATATCTGTAGCCTAGATGTAAGGAAAACAGATCTTAAAGGGTTCAGAAAAAGGAAGGATATGATCCCATGGCCTAAAATTCTATGAAGGCAGTCAGTCAAAGATAGATGGGAGGAACAATATCACAAGGAAGAAAAGAATAGTTGTTTAAGGAGACAAACATGGATACACGAACTTAACAACTTGCGATATAAGCAAAAACAGGGCGGCTAGGTGACACAGTGAATAGAGCACTCGGCCTTGAGTCAGGAGGACCTGAGTTCAAATCTAGCTTCAGATACTTAACACAAAAACTAGCTGTGTGACCTTGGGCAAGTCACTTAACCTGAAGTGCCCTACCTTTCCCCCTTCAAAAAGCAAAAAAACAAAAACAAAAACCAAAACCAATATAACCAAAAACATGTACAAAAGATAGAAAACCAAGAAGCATAAATTCAAAAGTGTTTAACATGGACCTGTAAGGACAGTGTCAGAAGTGCTAGAGACTGAAATAAGTTGAAGATGTTGAAGACAGCTCAGGATAAGAAAAAAGAGGTTTTTCCTTTATTTTTGCTTTACTAGGGGGAATAAAGAGGTTCCTTGGTAGGTGAGAGACTAACACTGAGTGGGAAACAGGGTAATACTAATGAGAAACAGTAAAGAGGCAAAGTGACATTGCTTCTATTGTCTCTGCCAAGCACAATCTTTTGACAGGTGAGGGCAGAACAAAAAGGGGCTGATTATTAAGGGGCTGATACCCAAGATAAGGAAGAAGATAATGACAGCACATGGATGTCTTTGATGATGTCAAGCCATGGATTGACTAACAACAGACAGATGTGTTTCTTTAGCTTTTGTTTGGGTCCAGAGGGTGGTGCATTACTCCGATTAGAACCAGTTGCCTGCAGAAATAGTTGGTTCTCCCTCACTTGAGAACTTCAAGCAATGTCTGGGTGAGCACTTGCTGAGAATGTTATTGAAGGAACTCTTATTCAGGTATGGGTTGGAATAGAAGTAGCTGGTGACACCTTGGATAGAGCACCGGGCTTGGAGTCAAAAAGACCAGAGTTACAGTCTCAGATACTATCTCTGTGACCCTAGCAAAGTCATTTCATCTCTGCCATGGTTTCCTTAACTCTAAAATAAAGATAATGACAGGACCTTCCTCCCAGGGTTGTTGTGAGGACCAAATGAGCTAATATTTGTAAAGTGCTTAGCCCAATACCTGACACACAGCAGGCACTTTATAAATGCTTCCTCCCTTCCCCCAACTTGAGAATTCTTGTTAACAAGCCACTAATTTTTATAAGCTTTTATTTTTCAAGTGCTACTTGGGTATTAATTAACATGATAATAAAGAATTAGCTACCTGGTCTGTGTAAACATCTGGTGGCACAGCTTTATTAAAGAAATCAGAACACACAGCTCCAGCTTGAAGGTAATAATGAAGAGCTGCTGAATACTGGTTTGTGGCTGAAGTGGTAAACATATAAAGAATTATAATCTCAGAATCTATTACACACAAAATGAGATACAACACAACAGGAAAAATTTATGATACTTATGCACAAGGTAATCAGAACTGACAAAACTAGCAAGCACGTTACACTAAAGCATCAAACAAATAGCAAAGGTAAGAGCAAAATAAATCTAACACAAATGCTTGGAGGAAAAAAACCTTGATGCTGATTTTGATTTTACCACCTGTGAGGGTAGCTAATTGATAGCTTCTTTGCCTCTTGGGAGGAAAATGGATCTGCCAAAGTTCCAGTTCATATTTCTTATCAAGCAATTGATCAGGAATTTTATGTTTATTTTAAGAAATTTTTTTCAAGGTTTCTCACTAGCAATACACATCCACCCAGAGCAACTTGGGAAATTTAACATATTTCTTTTGAATGTATATTGGGACCCTGAAAAATATGGAGGGAAAACAGCTAAATATGGTTCCAAAATAATTACAATGAAAAATTTTATTAGGTCTCTACAGTAACGGAAATTCTAGGCATTTTCTAGCCAAGATAAAGATAAAGAGTAATTCAGAGTCCTAATAATTTCTAAGGGCATAAATAATCAAGCAAATGTAACTCTGAATTTAATCCATTTAATAACAATTTAGTATTTGAACTTCATTATCTGAGACACTTCATCTTATTCTTCCAAAAGGTCTGGATTCAATTTTTAAAGAAAAAAGAGGATAACTGTTGCTATCAAATTAGTTTCATCTGAAACAAAAGTTCTAGGTGGGAAAAATTATGTCCATCATTAAGTTTTAATCTCTCTTCCCATTTACTTTGGGGGAAAAGTCACAATTATAGAAAATACATAGAACTTAGGTTTCTTAATCTATATAAAAAGTATTTTAATAAAATATGGACTTAATCTCAACTAAAAAAACAAACACCTATAACAAGTAAACACCACTTACCAAAATAAATATCAGCCTGAATAATTAACCAGGAATGATTATTTGAATTTATAGTAAGTGCATAACGAACCAACTCTTTTACAGTAACTGCCACTGCTTCAAAGTCCACTGACTGAAGGCTAGAAAAAAAAGATATCTAAAATAGATCATTACTTTTGGAAAAAATCTATTCCAAATAATAAGTATTCATGAAACATACACAGGAAAAAAAGATAAATGATGGTCATTTTTTAAATGCAGAATTAATAATCTAGAATCACAAAATCGTAACTGGGTGAGAATTTGAGAGAAGCAACTTTCTCACACTGGAGTAAATTATCAAGTGTGGTCTCTGCTCCCTCAAGACACAAGCAAAGTAAGGGTAAAATACACTAATCGGTCACCAAACAATTATATTACAAAACATAAGTTTTATTAATAAGTCTCACCAAAAAGCCACATGAATCTAGTGAATTAAAATGAATCTAAATTTCTGCTTTAGTCTGATCAAATTAAGATGAATAACAATGACACCAAACAGCTTTGCTGGTGATTCTTACGGACATTTTTGTCTTTGTAGCCCCACGACATAGCACAATTCCTGGCACACAGTAGGTACTAAATAAATATTTTATTTCTGTAATAAATTTCAGTATCTCAAATAAGCTTCAAAAGAAAAAGGCTTTCTTTACCTAACATGTGCATTCTCTATCACAATATGCCCTCAGAATACCTAGAGAATTCTAGCAATAATCACGAGAACCTGACTCCTTGGACTGGGTAGTAACTTACACTCACATAAACACTTCATACTCCATCTCAGTACATTTCTCCACTGAATTTTGACTCTACCACTTCAAGGCATGGCACTAACTCTGGGTTCCCCAATAGTATGCCAACAAAACTCAAGCTGGGATAGTTCCTAGCAACCTGGAAAAACAGAGTATGGGGCCCAATGACCTTTTGTTTTTGGAGGGGGGAACATAGGGCAATTGGGGTTAAGTGAATTGCCCAAGGCCACATGGGTATTATGTAAGTGTTAAGTGTCTGAGGCTGAATTTGAATTCAGGTCCTCTGACTCCAGGGCTGGTGCCTCTATTCACTGCACCTCCTAGCCACTCCCCAATGACATTCTGTGTATCTGTCAAGTAAGGGCCAAATTAGCTAAATCTGGAGACGCTCATTACCAGTAGGTTATCCATACCAACTAATGAAGATGGTCTACTAAGACACACAGAATTACAATCTTCATTGGTAGAGGAGATATAAGCAATGATGAAAATCACTGATTCATGAGGAAGGAGATATAGACACTAAGTATTACTTTACTCCAATTCTCATTTATGACTCATAATTTGTGAGAAGAGAACACTCTACATTCCTCAATGTGAAAACTATTCAGCTGATTAGAAAACAATAAATGATTATTTTAGACACTTTAAAGATTGTCCCAGACTTTGGTAAATCAATGTTTTATTATTTTATTAGTTCAGTTACTGAGTATGCTAATAATTTCATAAGTATGCAAAAATTTGATGTTTCTTACTTGGGAATGGAAGAAGGCCAAATAGAAATGTGCTCAGCTGTAATCTCATTCACAAAGTTCTCCTACAAATATATTAATAAATTAGTAATATATTTTTATCAGTCTTTTAAAAGTGTAAATTATGAAATAAATACTAACCCGAACATTATGAAGTTTCACAAACAGAGATAATATTGTAGTCAAAACTAATGGTTCCTGTTAGGGAAAGAAACCGAAGAGGAAAAAGAAACATAAAAATTATACATTCTAATTTAACTTTACCCTCAGAACCACTTTTTCCCCCCAAAACATTTATTCTTCTTAATTATTTTTATTTATTCCTTTAAATATTTCCCAATTACACATAAAAAAATTTTATCAATAATTTTTTTAAAATTTTGAGTTCCAAATTCTCTTCTCCACCCTTATCTCTTCCCCCTTCTTAAAAAGACAAGTGATTTTACCTCAATTATACAAGTGAGGTCATGCAAAAAATATTTCCATATTAGCTATGTTATCGTAACAGTAATTAATTTAGCAGGTACTATGTCCTTAGTAACTAAGAGCTAAGTACTTCTGTGAAAGAGGCAGAGGGTGTGAACTGTCTCCTGTGTGGAACAGAAGGTATGAACTCTGTCTCCTGTTGCTGACTTGGTAGCAGGAGGTTGGCTGAGACAGGAGGCCAATGTGTGTATATAAGAAGAGTTCTAGAGACAGAGAATCAGAATCAGGAATTTTCCTCCTGGTGGCTTCTGGTAGAGGGAGCAGAACTGTCCCAGCATCTGGGAGCTGGGCTGTTGGACTGAGAACGGAGTTGGAGTTTTCTATGAGACTAGAATCTGGTGAAGACCACCTGGAAGGCTGAGAGGGCTGCCTGGAAGGCCGAGATTTCTTCTGGGTCCTAGGGCCAGCTCAACTGCTAGAGGACCGAAGAAGCATGACCAGGATAAGACTTTGTTTGTTCGTGGCTTGGTTGATCCTAAAGCTCCTGGCAATAGAAGTGGTGACGGTTTTGAGATGTGCTGGACCCTGTGAACTTCAGTGTATACCAGGGACTGCCTGGAGGACTAGACAAGAACCTGGGAGCTGTCTGCCCCTGAATCCAGGTGACTGGTGGATTCAGGAAGGAGCTGGGACCATGAAAGGGGATCCAGGGAATCTGAGAGATCACCTCGAGTCAAGATGAAGAAAAGGTCTCCCCTTGGACACATGATGAAATTGAAGTTTGCTGGACACCAAAGGGTGGAGGGTTTGTGTAACTTTCTAATGATTGTATTTAGTTTTTAACAATATTTAGTGACTGTTAGATAAGTGACTAAGTTAATCTATGATTGCCCCATGAGTAGAAGATTGGTTATTATATTGTGAAATGACTGAATGACTTAAGGAGGGTTCTCCCCCTCTTACGGAAACCAGATGATTATTTTTTTGTTCTTTGTTCTAAATACTGTGGCCACTGTAGGGAAAACTATGGGGCCATTCTAATGTTAAGCTGTTGTGAATACTATATTGTGATTTGTTGTGAATGTTTGCCTTGATTTGTAATGGAATAAATGGAATGTTCACTATACTGTGTGATCGAACCTTAAAAGTTGTTCACAGTAGCATTCTTTTGGGAATCTGCTAATGCATGGCATTATAGTTATAAAAGAAAATACAAACAAAATGAGACAAAATATAGGAAGCTTTAAAAAAGCTATGCTTCGAGGTAGCTAGTTTGATAGCCCTTTGGGCACAGTTCCAAATTGTTCTACAGAATGGTTGGACTAGTTCACAATTCTATCAACAGTGCGTTAAGAGTCCCAATTTTCCCACATCCTCTCCAACATGTTTATCATTTTCCTTTTGGGTCATGTTAGTCAATCTGATAGGTGTGACATAGTATCTCAGAGTTGTTTTAATTTGCATTCCTCTAATCAGTAGTGATTTAGAGGGTTTTTTTCATGTGATTATTGATAGTCTTGATTTTTTCTTCTGAACATTACTTGTTTATATCCCTTGACTATCAGTTGGGAAGTGGTTCTTACTTGGTTTAGTTCTCTATATATTTGAGAAAAGAGTCCTTTATCAGAGAAATCTGACGTTAAAATGTTCTCCCAGTTTCCTGTTTTCCTCCACATTTTGGCTGCATTCACTTTGTGCAAAAGCTTTATAATTTCATATAATCAAAATTATTTATTTCACTTCCCACAATCCCCTCTACTTCTTGTCTGATCATAACTGCTTCAATTAACAAAAGATGTAACAGGTATATTTTTCCATGCTCCCCTAATTTATGGTATCATCCTTTATGTCTAAATCATTAATCTATTTTGACCTTACTTTGGTATATGGTGTGAGAAGTTGGTCTATGTCTAATTTCTGCTAAACTGCTTTGTATTTTTCCCAACAATTTTTGTCAAATGTTATATTTTTACTCTGAAAGTTCAGATCTTCGGGTTTATCAAACACTAGATTACTATGGTCTTTTACTACTATGTATACTGTACCTAATCTTTTCTACTAATCTACTACTCTATTTTTTAGCCAGTATCAGACTGTTTCCATGACTACTGCTTGGTAATACAGTTTGAAATCTGGAACTGCTTAGACTGCCTTCCTTAACATTTTTTTCACTGATTCCCTTGATATTCTTGATCTTTTGTTCTTCCAAATGAATTTTATTACTATTTTTCCTAGCTCTATAAAATGATTCTTTGGTGGTTTGATTAGTATGACACTGAATAAGTAAATTAACTTATGCAGAACTGTCATTCTTATTTGGCCTGACCTACCACCCATGAGCAAGTAATATTTCTTCAGATTTGCCTTTCTGCAAAAAGTGTTTTGGAACTGTGTTCATATAATCCCTAGGGTTGTCTTGCAGGTAACTCTCAAGTATTTTATATTGTCTGAAGTTATTTTTAATGGAATTTCTCTATCGCTTCCTGCTAGGTTTTAAAAACTTATTTTCTAACAGGATTTTACCCTTAAGAAAGGTTAGAACAAGACTTTTAACCTAAATTACTTCATTTGATAGGAAGCTTAACAGTAACTGGTTTGTTTTCTTTTAGAGGACAAGAGATATCACCTTCACTTTCTGCCACCTTAAACCCAGGGCATGTGATTCATGTCAAAGTTGCATAATTTTTTTTTCTTTTTTGGAGGGGGGAAGATAGGGCAATTGGGGTTGATTTGCCCAAGGTCATACGGCTAATTTTCGTGTTAAATGTCTGAGGCTGGATTTGAACTTGGGTCCTCCTGACTGCAGGCTGGTGCTCTACTCACTAAACCACCTAGCCGCCCCCTAAAGTTGCATTATGTAGGTGTATCATGCTCTCTTTGGCCTGAGCTTCCCTCATTGCTTGGGTTCTCTATTCAGCTTGCAAAGTAACTTCTTTTCAAGCCTATGTGCCTAGTTTTCAAAGTTTTTCTGATTCTTTAAAATGAATTTATAAAACAAAAAGGAATAGGAGGGTTTGTCTAACAAGTGAATACCTTGCAGCATGTGACAATTATGTTAAACAATTTAAGAAAAAAAGCCTTTATGAAATTAACAGTCTTTAAGAGGTATTCCTCAAAAAATAAATTGTCAAAGGATGTAGCAGGTAGTTTTCAAAATTAAAACTATTAACAACCCTATGAAAAATGTTCTAAATCACTAGTAATTAGAAAAATACAAATTAAAATAGCTTTGTTTTACTTCACACCTATCAAGCTGGCAAAGATGATAAAAGAGGAAAGTAATGAAATGCTGGAAGGGCTGTGGGAAAACAGGCACAGTACTAATAATGCACAGTTGGTGGAGGTATGAATTGATCCACTCATACAGAAAGTCACTTGAAACAATGTTCATAAAATTATCAAACTGAATTTGCCTTTTCAGTCAAGGATACCACTACTAGGTCTGTGCCCCAAAGAAATCATGGAAAGAGGAAAAGGATTTATGTGTACAAAAATATTTATGGTAGCTCTTTTTGTGGTACCCCAAAACTGGAAACTAAGGGACTATCCTCTTCTTGGGGAATAGCCAAACAAATTATGATAGAAATGGAAAATTTCAGAGAAAACTGGGAAAACCTTTATTCACTGTTGCAGACTACAAAGAGTAGAACTAGAACAATTTATACAGTAACATTATAGAGAAAAACAACTTTGAAAGACTGACCAGAAAGACTTTGATCAATGCCATAATAAACTACAAGTCCAAAAGAATAAAACTGAAAAAACCTTTGCCTCCAAACAGAGAATATAAAACTTATATTTCACAAAGAGAGACATATTTTTCGACATGGTTAAGGCAGGATTTTGTTTTGCTGGATTATGCAGCTATGTACTGATGGACTGGGGTGGGTGACAGGAGTTCTCTTTTTTAAAAATTAAATTTGCTCTGTGGAGGCAGAAGTATTTATGGAAAGGAAGATTAATAAAAATACACATTATTTGAAAAATAAAAATAACCTTTTTTTAAACTATGAGAGAAAACATTCATTTAACATATCCTTTCCTCATTGATATTCTCCAGTTACAAAATATTCAGTATTGTTATTAAGGTAAAATCACAGTTAACAATTATCAATTTAGATCCCACTATCTTTAAGCCTTATGATATGAAATTATATAAACTAACTCAACACTGATCCCAGAGTTCTCTGAAAATCTTCTCTATGTTTAGAACCTGGAAAAATATTTTGGTTCAATTTTACACTAAAATAACACCAGCAATATATCCAATTTTCTTGTCAGACTTACCCGTAGCTTTTTGATAAAAGAGAGCAGCTCACTCCTATATAACAGAAAGTTTTAAACACGTTATTCAATATCAGATATTCAGACAAAAATCATGATTTTTTTAAAAAATAAAGCTTGTTTGTAAAGCAGAATGTTAAGATTTAGGACAAATTCCAACTTTCCAATTCTACACAGATAAACGCAATAGTTATTACCATATTATCTCCTCTAAAATCCTCAGTACTGAATAACTTGTAATATTCTTCATTTTGAATTTTGCTAGATTAAACTTAGCAGTTAGTATTTAACATTCTAAAATGATCAGCACCAATACAACTTGCCCCTTACGGCTCCCATCTCTCTGTGATCAGAAAAGATCAACATCTTCCTATGTTGTATTTTACACAGAAGTAACAACCATGATGTTCATAAGGATGGGTGTTTTTTATGTGGTAGTTTTTTTTTTTTTAACTTTTGTTTATTTTTAGTTTACATTGTGGTAGGTTTGGAAAATGATAACTCAAACACGTACATTTAAAAAATACAATTAGCAGGGGGAGGCGGAGCCAAGATTGGGGCGTAGCAGCAGCAACATATCACAGCTCTCACATAGCCACCCCAAAACACCCATAAAATAGGACTCTAAACCAATCCTAGAACTCCAAAACGCACACAAGGATACTTCCCACTAAAGTCAGCTCGGCTACGAGGAACCATATCAGCACTGTGAACCGAAACCAGCCTGGCCTGAAGCCCCGGCTGTGCCCCGGGGGCGGCTGGGCAGGAAAAGCAGAGAAAGCTCTCTGTTGAGCGGATTAGTGACAGCTGCGACCGAGGATTGCGAAAGGGGGAGATAAGCAGTCCAGCCAAAAGGTCTCCAGAGCAGAAAAGCAAAAGGCAGAGGCTTTGCACCCGCCTCCGCGTTGTAGCTTCCTGCCCGCTGCCTGCAGACAGCAGGGGGACTCAGCAATTGTTTTCAGGCCAGTGCTCTCGCGTTGAGCGGCCTGGATCCGGATCATCGTCTTGGGCCTCAGTCTTGGAGTCTTCATTATCCAGTCAGCCGGAAGTCTACGGCAGCCGGGAGGACCCCAGCAATTTGGGACAGAGCTTTCCCTTCTGGAAGCAGAGCCCCACAGAGATTTAAAAAAAAAATTCACGGTCTGAACAACCATGAGTAAGAATAAGCATAAGAAGCAAAGTAAGAACAGCTCCCAAACCCTAGATTCCTTCTTTGGGGAAAAGAAAGATCATGGGAGA
>JAQQSV010002854.1:0-10268 GCA_028646515.1 Pseudochirops corinnae | reverse complement strand
GACTGGATAATGAAGACTCCAAGACTGAGGCCCAAGACGATGATCCGGATCCAGGCCGCTCAACGCGAGAGCACTGGCCTGAAAACAATTGCTGAGTCCCCCTGCTGTCTGCAGGCAGCGGGCAGGAAGCTACAACGCGGAGGCGGGTGCAAAGCCTCTGCCTTTTGCTTTTCTGCTCTGGAGACCTTTTGGCTGGACTGCTTATCTCCCCCTTTCGCAATCCTCGGTCGCAGCTGTCACTAATCCGCTCAACAGAGAGCTTTCTCTGCTTTTCCTGCCCAGCCGCCCCCGGGGCACAGCCGGGGCTTCAGGCCAGGCTGGTTTCGGTTCACAGTGCTGATATGGTTCCTCGTAGCCGAGCTGACTTTAGTGGGAAGTATCCTTGTGTGCGTTTTGGAGTTCTAGGATTGGTTTAGAGTCCTATTTTATGGGTGTTTTGGGGTGGCTATGTGAGAGCTGTGATATGTTGCTGCTGCTACGCCCCAATCTTGGCTCCGCCTCCCCCTGCTAATTGTATTTTTTAAATGTACGTGTTTGAGTTATCATTTTCCAAACCTACCACAATGTAAACTAAAAATAAACAAAAGTTAAAAAAAAAAAAACTACCACATAAAAAACACCCATCCTTATGAACATCATGGTTGTTACTTCTGTGTAAAATACAACATAGGAAGATGTTGATCTTTTCTGATCACAGAGAGATGGGAGCCGTAAGGGGCAAGTTGTATTGGTGCTGATCATTTTAGAATGTTAAATACTAACTGCTAAGTTTAATCTAGCAAAATTCAAAATGAAGAATATTACAAGTTATTCAGTACTGAGGATTTTAGAGGAGATAATATGGTAATAACTATTGCGTTTATCTGTGTAGAATTGGAAAGTTGGAATTTGTCCTAAATCTTAACATTCTGCTTTACAAACAAGCTTTATTTTTTAAAAAAATCATGATTTTTGTCTGAATATCTGATATTGAATAACGTGTTTAAAACTTTCTGTTATATAGGAGTGAGCTGCTCTCTTTTATCAAAAAGCTACGGGTAAGTCTGACAAGAAAATTGGATATATTGCTGGTGTTATTTTAGTGTAAAATTGAACCAAAATATTTTTCCAGGTTCTAAACATAGAGAAGATTTTCAGAGAACTCTGGGATCAGTGTTGAGTTAGTTTATATAATTTCATATCATAAGGCTTAAAGATAGTGGGATCTAAATTGATAATTGTTAACTGTGATTTTACCTTAATAACAATACTGAATATTTTGTAACTGGAGAATATCAATGAGGAAAGGATATGTTAAATGAATGTTTTCTCTCATAGTTTAAAAAAAGGTTATTTTTATTTTTCAAATAATGTGTATTTTTATTAATCTTCCTTTCCATAAATACTTCTGCCTCCACAGAGCAAATTTAATTTTTAAAAAAGAGAACTCCTGTCACCCACCCCAGTCCATCAGTACATAGCTGCATAATCCAGCAAAACAAAATCCTGCCTTAACCATGTCGAAAAATATGTCTCTCTTTGTGAAATATAAGTTTTATATTCTCTGTTTGGAGGCAAAGGTTTTTTCAGTTTTATTCTTTTGGACTTGTAGTTTATTATGGCATTGATCAAAGTCTTTCTGGTCAGTCTTTCAAAGTTGTTTTTCTCTATAATGTTACTGTATAAATTGTTCTAGTTCTACTCTTTGTAGTCTGCAACAGTGAATAAAGGTTTTCCCAGTTTTCTCTGAAATTTTCCATTTCTATCATAATTTGTTTGGCTATTCCCCAAGAAGAGGATAGTCCCTTAGTTTCCAGTTTTGGGGTACCACAAAAAGAGCTACCATAAATATTTTTGTACACATAAATCCTTTTCCTCTTTCCATGATTTCTTTGGGGCACAGACCTAGTAGTGGTATCCTTGACTGAAAAGGCAAATTCAGTTTGATAATTTTATGAACATTGTTTCAAGTGACTTTCTGTATGAGTGGATCAATTCATACCTCCACCAACTGTGCATTATTAGTACTGTGCCTGTTTTCCCACAGCCCTTCCAGCATTTCATTACTTTCCTCTTTTATCATCTTTGCCAGCTTGATAGGTGTGAAGTAAAACAAAGCTATTTTAATTTGTATTTTTCTAATTACTAGTGATTTAGAACATTTTTCATAGGGTTGTTAATAGTTTTAATTTTGAAAACTACCTGCTACATCCTTTGACAATTTATTTTTTGAGGAATACCTCTTAAAGACTGTTAATTTCATAAAGGCTTTTTTTCTTAAATTGTTTAACATAATTGTCACATGCTGCAAGGTATTCACTTGTTAGACAAACCCTCCTATTCCTTTTTGTTTTATAAATTCATTTTAAAGAATCAGAAAAACTTTGAAAACTAGGCACATAGGCTTGAAAAGAAGTTACTTTGCAAGCTGAATAGAGAACCCAAGCAATGAGGGAAGCTCAGGCCAAAGAGAGCATGATACACCTACATAATGCAACTTTAGGGGGCGGCTAGGTGGTTTAGTGAGTAGAGCACCAGCCTGCAGTCAGGAGGACCCAAGTTCAAATCCAGCCTCAGACATTTAACACGAAAATTAGCCGTATGACCTTGGGCAAATCAACCCCAATTGCCCTATCTTCCCCCCTCCAAAAAAGAAAAAAAAATTATGCAACTTTGACATGAATCACATGCCCTGGGTTTAAGGTGGCAGAAAGTGAAGGTGATATCTCTTGTCCTCTAAAAGAAAACAAACCAGTTACTGTTAAGCTTCCTATCAAATGAAGTAATTTAGGTTAAAAGTCTTGTTCTAACCTTTCTTAAGGGTAAAATCCTGTTAGAAAATAAGTTTTTAAAACCTAGCAGGAAGCGATAGAGAAATTCCATTAAAAATAACTTCAGACAATATAAAATACTTGAGAGTTACCTGCAAGACAACCCTAGGGATTATATGAACACAGTTCCAAAACACTTTTTGCAGAAAGGCAAATCTGAAGAAATATTACTTGCTCATGGGTGGTAGGTCAGGCCAAATAAGAATGACAGTTCTGCATAAGTTAATTTACTTATTCAGTGTCATACTAATCAAACCACCAAAGAATCATTTTATAGAGCTAGGAAAAATAGTAATAAAATTCATTTGGAAGAACAAAAGATCAAGAATATCAAGGGAATCAGTGAAAAAAATGTTAAGGAAGGCAGTCTAAGCAGTTCCAGATTTCAAACTGTATTACCAAGCAGTAGTCATGGAAACAGTCTGATACTGGCTAAAAAATAGAGTAGTAGATTAGTAGAAAAGATTAGGTACAGTATACATAGTAGTAAAAGACCATAGTAATCTAGTGTTTGATAAACCCGAAGATCTGAACTTTCAGAGTAAAAATATAACATTTGACAAAAATTGTTGGGAAAAATACAAAGCAGTTTAGCAGAAATTAGACATAGACCAACTTCTCACACCATATACCAAAGTAAGGTCAAAATAGATTAATGATTTAGACATAAAGGATGATACCATAAATTAGGGGAGCATGGAAAAATATACCTGTTACATCTTTTGTTAATTGAAGCAGTTATGATCAGACAAGAAGTAGAGGGGATTGTGGGAAGTGAAATAAATAATTTTGATTATATGAAATTATAAAGCTTTTGCACAAAGTGAATGCAGCCAAAATGTGGAGGAAAACAGGAAACTGGGAGAACATTTTAACGTCAGATTTCTCTGATAAAGGACTCTTTTCTCAAATATATAGAGAACTAAACCAAGTAAGAACCACTTCCCAACTGATAGTCAAGGGATATAAACAAGTAATGTTCAGAAGAAAAAATCAAGACTATCAATAATCACATGAAAAAAACCCTCTAAATCACTACTGATTAGAGGAATGCAAATTAAAACAACTCTGAGATACTATGTCACACCTATCAGATTGACTAACATGACCCAAAAGGAAAATGATAAACATGTTGGAGAGGATGTGGGAAAATTGGGACTCTTAACGCACTGTTGATAGAATTGTGAACTAGTCCAACCATTCTGTAGAACAATTTGGAACTGTGCCCAAAGGGCTATCAAACTAGCTACCTCGAAGCATAGCTTTTTTAAAGCTTCCTATATTTTGTCTCATTTTGTTTGTATTTTCTTTTATAACTATAATGCCATGCATTAGCAGATTCCCAAAAGAATGCTACTGTGAACAACTTTTAAGGTTCGATCACACAGTATAGTGAACATTCCATTTATTCCATTACAAATCAAGGCAAACATTCACAACAAATCACAATATAGTATTCACAACAGCTTAACATTAGAATGGCCCCATAGTTTTCCCTACAGTGGCCACAGTATTTAGAACAAAGAACAAAAAAATAATCATCTGGTTTCCGTAAGAGGGGGAGAACCCTCCTTAAGTCATTCAGTCATTTCACAATATAATAACCAATCTTCTACTCATGGGGCAATCATAGATTAACTTAGTCACTTATCTAACAGTCACTAAATATTGTTAAAAACTAAATACAATCATTAGAAAGTTACACAAACCCTCCACCCTTTGGTGTCCAGCAAACTTCAATTTCATCATGTGTCCAAGGGGAGACCTTTTCTTCATCTTGACTCGAGGTGATCTCTCAGATTCCCTGGATCCCCTTTCATGGTCCCAGCTCCTTCCTGAATCCACCAGTCACCTGGATTCAGGGGCAGACAGCTCCCAGGTTCTTGTCTAGTCCTCCAGGCAGTCCCTGGTATACACTGAAGTTCACAGGGTCCAGCACATCTCAAAACCGTCACCACTTCTATTGCCAGGAGCTTTAGGATCAACCAAGCCACGAACAAACAAAGTCTTATCCTGGTCATGCTTCTTCGGTCCTCTAGCAGTTGAGCTGGCCCTAGGACCCAGAAGAAATCTCGGCCTTCCAGGCAGCCCTCTCAGCCTTCCAGGTGGTCTTCACCAGATTCTAGTCTCATAGAAAACTCCAACTCCGTTCTCAGTCCAACAGCCCAGCTCCCAGATGCTGGGACAGTTCTGCTCCCTCTACCAGAAGCCACCAGGAGGAAAATTCCTGATTCTGATTCTCTGTCTCTAGAACTCTTCTTATATACACACATTGGCCTCCTGTCTCAGCCAACCTCCTGCTACCAAGTCAGCAACAGGAGACAGAGTTCATACCTTCTGTTCCACACAGGAGACAGTTCACACCCTCTGCCTCTTTCACAGAAGTACTTAGCTCTTAGTTACTAAGGACATAGTACCTGCTAAATTAATTACTGTTACGATAACATAGCTAATATGGAAATATTTTTTGCATGACCTCACTTGTATAATTGAGGTAAAATCACTTGTCTTTTTAAGAAGGGGGAAGAGATAAGGGTGGAGAAGAGAATTTGGAACTCAAAATTTTAAAAAAATTATTGATAAAATTTTTTTATGTGTAATTGGGAAATATTTAAAGGAATAAATAAAAATAATTAAGAAGAATAAATGTTTTGGGGGGAAAAAGTGGTTCTGAGGGTAAAGTTAAATTAGAATGTATAATTTTTATGTTTCTTTTTCCTCTTCGGTTTCTTTCCCTAACAGGAACCATTAGTTTTGACTACAATATTATCTCTGTTTGTGAAACTTCATAATGTTCGGGTTAGTATTTATTTCATAATTTACACTTTTAAAAGACTGATAAAAATATATTACTAATTTATTAATATATTTGTAGGAGAACTTTGTGAATGAGATTACAGCTGAGCACATTTCTATTTGGCCTTCTTCCATTCCCAAGTAAGAAACATCAAATTTTTGCATACTTATGAAATTATTAGCATACTCAGTAACTGAACTAATAAAATAATAAAACATTGATTTACCAAAGTCTGGGACAATCTTTAAAGTGTCTAAAATAATCATTTATTGTTTTCTAATCAGCTGAATAGTTTTCACATTGAGGAATGTAGAGTGTTCTCTTCTCACAAATTATGAGTCATAAATGAGAATTGGAGTAAAGTAATACTTAGTGTCTATATCTCCTTCCTCATGAATCAGTGATTTTCATCATTGCTTATATCTCCTCTACCAATGAAGATTGTAATTCTGTGTGTCTTAGTAGACCATCTTCATTAGTTGGTATGGATAACCTACTGGTAATGAGCGTCTCCAGATTTAGCTAATTTGGCCCTTACTTGACAGATACACAGAATGTCATTGGGGAGTGGCTAGGAGGTGCAGTGAATAGAGGCACCAGCCCTGGAGTCAGAGGACCTGAATTCAAATTCAGCCTCAGACACTTAACACTTACATAATACCCATGTGGCCTTGGGCAATTCACTTAACCCCAATTGCCCTATGTTCCCCCCTCCAAAAACAAAAGGTCATTGGGCCCCATACTCTGTTTTTCCAGGTTGCTAGGAACTATCCCAGCTTGAGTTTTGTTGGCATACTATTGGGGAACCCAGAGTTAGTGCCATGCCTTGAAGTGGTAGAGTCAAAATTCAGTGGAGAAATGTACTGAGATGGAGTATGAAGTGTTTATGTGAGTGTAAGTTACTACCCAGTCCAAGGAGTCAGGTTCTCGTGATTATTGCTAGAATTCTCTAGGTATTCTGAGGGCATATTGTGATAGAGAATGCACATGTTAGGTAAAGAAAGCCTTTTTCTTTTGAAGCTTATTTGAGATACTGAAATTTATTACAGAAATAAAATATTTATTTAGTACCTACTGTGTGCCAGGAATTGTGCTATGTCGTGGGGCTACAAAGACAAAAATGTCCGTAAGAATCACCAGCAAAGCTGTTTGGTGTCATTGTTATTCATCTTAATTTGATCAGACTAAAGCAGAAATTTAGATTCATTTTAATTCACTAGATTCATGTGGCTTTTTGGTGAGACTTATTAATAAAACTTATGTTTTGTAATATAATTGTTTGGTGACCGATTAGTGTATTTTACCCTTACTTTGCTTGTGTCTTGAGGGAGCAGAGACCACACTTGATAATTTACTCCAGTGTGAGAAAGTTGCTTCTCTCAAATTCTCACCCAGTTACGATTTTGTGATTCTAGATTATTAATTCTGCATTTAAAAAATGACCATCATTTATCTTTTTTTCCTGTGTATGTTTCATGAATACTTATTATTTGGAATAGATTTTTTCCAAAAGTAATGATCTATTTTAGATATCTTTTTTTTCTAGCCTTCAGTCAGTGGACTTTGAAGCAGTGGCAGTTACTGTAAAAGAGTTGGTTCGTTATGCACTTACTATAAATTCAAATAATCATTCCTGGTTAATTATTCAGGCTGATATTTATTTTGGTAAGTGGTGTTTACTTGTTATAGGTGTTTGTTTTTTTAGTTGAGATTAAGTCCATATTTTATTAAAATACTTTTTATATAGATTAAGAAACCTAAGTTCTATGTATTTTCTATAATTGTGACTTTTCCCCCAAAGTAAATGGGAAGAGAGATTAAAACTTAATGATGGACATAATTTTTCCCACCTAGAACTTTTGTTTCAGATGAAACTAATTTGATAGCAACAGTTATCCTCTTTTTTCTTTAAAAATTGAATCCAGACCTTTTGGAAGAATAAGATGAAGTGTCTCAGATAATGAAGTTCAAATACTAAATTGTTATTAAATGGATTAAATTCAGAGTTACATTTGCTTGATTATTTATGCCCTTAGAAATTATTAGGACTCTGAATTACTCTTTATCTTTATCTTGGCTAGAAAATGCCTAGAATTTCCGTTACTGTAGAGACCTAATAAAATTTTTCATTGTAATTATTTTGGAACCATATTTAGCTGTTTTCCCTCCATATTTTTCAGGGTCCCAATATACATTCAAAAGAAATATGTTAAATTTCCCAAGTTGCTCTGGGTGGATGTGTATTGCTAGTGAGAAACCTTGAAAAAAATTTCTTAAAATAAACATAAAATTCCTGATCAATTGCTTGATAAGAAATATGAACTGGAACTTTGGCAGATCCATTTTCCTCCCAAGAGGCAAAGAAGCTATCAATTAGCTACCCTCACAGGTGGTAAAATCAAAATCAGCATCAAGGTTTTTTTCCTCCAAGCATTTGTGTTAGATTTATTTTGCTCTTACCTTTGCTATTTGTTTGATGCTTTAGTGTAACGTGCTTGCTAGTTTTGTCAGTTCTGATTACCTTGTGCATAAGTATCATAAATTTTTCCTGTTGTGTTGTATCTCATTTTGTGTGTAATAGATTCTGAGATTATAATTCTTTATATGTTTACCACTTCAGCCACAAACCAGTATTCAGCAGCTCTTCATTATTACCTTCAAGCTGGAGCTGTGTGTTCTGATTTCTTTAATAAAGCTGTGCCACCAGATGTTTACACAGACCAGGTAGCTAATTCTTTATTATCATGTTAATTAATACCCAAGTAGCACTTGAAAAATAAAAGCTTATAAAAATTAGTGGCTTGTTAACAAGAATTCTCAAGTTGGGGGAAGGGAGGAAGCATTTATAAAGTGCCTGCTGTGTGTCAGGTATTGGGCTAAGCACTTTACAAATATTAGCTCATTTGGTCCTCACAACAACCCTGGGAGGAAGGTCCTGTCATTATCTTTATTTTAGAGTTAAGGAAACCATGGCAGAGATGAAATGACTTTGCTAGGGTCACAGAGATAGTATCTGAGACTGTAACTCTGGTCTTTTTGACTCCAAGCCCGGTGCTCTATCCAAGGTGTCACCAGCTACTTCTATTCCAACCCATACCTGAATAAGAGTTCCTTCAATAACATTCTCAGCAAGTGCTCACCCAGACATTGCTTGAAGTTCTCAAGTGAGGGAGAACCAACTATTTCTGCAGGCAACTGGTTCTAATCGGAGTAATGCACCACCCTCTGGACCCAAACAAAAGCTAAAGAAACACATCTGTCTGTTGTTAGTCAATCCATGGCTTGACATCATCAAAGACATCCATGTGCTGTCATTATCTTCTTCCTTATCTTGGGTATCAGCCCCTTAATAATCAGCCCCTTTTTGTTCTGCCCTCACCTGTCAAAAGATTGTGCTTGGCAGAGACAATAGAAGCAATGTCACTTTGCCTCTTTACTGTTTCTCATTAGTATTACCCTGTTTCCCACTCAGTGTTAGTCTCTCACCTACCAAGGAACCTCTTTATTCCCCCTAGTAAAGCAAAAATAAAGGAAAAACCTCTTTTTTCTTATCCTGAGCTGTCTTCAACATCTTCAACTTATTTCAGTCTCTAGCACTTCTGACACTGTCCTTACAGGTCCATGTTAAACACTTTTGAATTTATGCTTCTTGGTTTTCTATCTTTTGTACATGTTTTTGGTTATATTGGTTTTGGTTTTTGTTTTTGTTTTTTTGCTTTTTGAAGGGGGAAAGGTAGGGCACTTCAGGTTAAGTGACTTGCCCAAGGTCACACAGCTAGTTTTTGTGTTAAGTATCTGAAGCTAGATTTGAACTCAGGTCCTCCTGACTCAAGGCCGAGTGCTCTATTCACTGTGTCACCTAGCCGCCCTGTTTTTGCTTATATCGCAAGTTGTTAAGTTCGTGTATCCATGTTTGTCTCCTTAAACAACTATTCTTTTCTTCCTTGTGATATTGTTCCTCCCATCTATCTTTGACTGACTGCCTTCATAGAATTTTAGGCCATGGGATCATATCCTTCCTTTTTCTGAACCCTTTAAGATCTGTTTTCCTTACATCTAGGCTACAGATATAACTTACCACCTTTCTTTCTTTCTCTTCTTTATCACAGTTATAGATGGTATGGAAGAGTCCTTTCTTCCATTTCCCAGATTCTCTTTGCACCTCAGCAGTCTATAGTGCCTCCTTGTTAAGAATCAGTTCCAGACTTGATTTTCCTCATGATAGATATATAAATATATATTTTTAACATTTGATTATAGAACTTTAGATTCTAGATTCTTTCTCTTCCTCCCTCGTCACCCACCCCCAATTGAAGGACAAGCAATCAGATACAGGTTGAACATGTGAAATTATGCAGAACCTCTCCATAGAGAGCACACTGTGAGAGTCTGATTACATGTCCCTTCTTCCTATCCTGCTCCCCCAACCACTCTCCACCCTGTCCCTGTCCCTCTACAGAAATGTGAACATTCATCAGCCCTCCCCCCCACCCTGCCCTCCCCTCCATCATCCTACCTCTCATCCCCCTTACCCCTACTCTTCTATGTGGCAAGATGCCCAGTTTAGAGTTTATGTCATTCCTTCTCTAGTCCAAATTCCATGAGAGTAAGGTTGACTCTTTCCCTTTTGCCTTCCTCTTCTCTCCTTCTATTGTAACAAT
>JAQQSV010002853.1:0-20837 GCA_028646515.1 Pseudochirops corinnae | reverse complement strand
AGATCTAAGAACCTGTGCTAGTAGCTGCCCTAGGTATGCTGGGGTGCTTGCTGATACAAAAATGGAATTAGCTGGAAGGTTGTGAGCCCTTTATAAAGGAAGGTTTTGGGAGGAGTTTAATACTCCATTTCCCAGTTTTCCAGAGAGGAGAGGCAACTGGGAATGAGTAGAGGTGTTGATTATCCAAAATGAGAGTCAATCTGTGTGGTGATGAAATTTCGGGTGATTGGCTTTTCCTGGTTGGGAAGGGGACATGGAATCAAAGCTGCCAAGTGGAACTGCTAATGGAAAAGAGAGTGCTATATGTGTGACTCTGGATGGGTCATTTAACTTCTCACTGTGCCTGATAGCTGTGTAAGACCATACATTTCAGAAGAGTTACTGATGTCCATTAGTAGAATGATTTACTTGACTGGAAATTCTCAATACTGATAAAATCACAGATCTAGACAAGCCCATTTTAAGTATCTATTCTGGATAAGATGTAATCAGCACTATAAATTCAAAGGTAGGATGATTGATTATTGATAAAGGTCTGTATCAAGGAGCTTACAGTGTGTCTATATATATATGTACATGGATAAACATAACATAAGGCAGAATGTGATGGGCGCCAAAGAAAGATCCAAACAAAGAGAACATTTGGAGGAGGAAGAGAAGACATTTAGCTAATGCAGTGCTAATCTATTTCTTGTTCCTGATCACATTATGGAGTTGACTTCATTGTGACGATACCTCACTCTATACCACTTCTCTGACTTCTTATCTTATGCTGGTTTTTTCTCTTTTCTTTTTGGAGGGGGGGGATGCAGGATAATTGAGGTCAAGTGACTTGTCCAAGGTCACATGGCTAGTTTTGTGTTAAGTGTCTGAAGCTGGATTTGAACTCAGGTCCTCCTGACTCCAGGGCTGGTGCTCTATTCACTGCGCTACCTAGCTGCCCCTCTTATGCTGTTCTTGTTCCTATTATCCCACAGATCTGCCATTGAGGACCTACCCAGAATTCTAGGAGTTTCCTCTAAGACTTTTTTTTACATTTTGTGTTTGCAGTGTTCAGGCTGTCCATCTGTTATCTGTCACTCTCACTTCATGAACCAGCCCACCTCTCTTCCCAGTCATATATTTCCTGGATGACATTCTTTATGCCATTTCTTGCACAGAGAACAACATGAGATGCTACCTGTGCTGGGACTTCTTCTATTTTAGCAAGGATCAAGACCTTAGTTAAAGTTTAGGAAACTAAAGGAACAAGGGTGTAATGGTAAACTTTTGGATATTAGATGGAAACAGAATCATGGGAGGAGGTAATGATCTTGACAGTTTTATAATAAAGGCAAATTTGATGATAACTATAACTACAACTGTAACTACAATTATATATTCATATATATCACATTATATATCACACACATATAATAAGGTTTACAAAGCATTTTACATATATTATCTCAGTTGATCCTCACAACAAGAAATGTATTATAATTACATTTTACAGGTGAGAAAACTGAATCTGGGAGGCTAAAATGACTCACTAGGGTCATGTAACCCTAAATGTCTCAGGCATAGTTTGAACTTAGATCTTGGCAAATTGATCTTCCTTAAATATAGATATGATCATGCCATACCCCTATTCAACAAAAAACTCCAGTGGCTTCTTTTTTACCTCCAGGATCAAATTAAAACCCACTGTTTCTTCTTCAAAGCATTTTTTTTAACCTGGGCTTTTCCTTTCTTTCCAGTCTTCCTATACCTTACTCTGACATTCTATGTTCTTTAAAGGTCTCTTTTAAGGTCTGCCAGCCCTGAGTTCCAGATTCTAAGGTCTCATCTAGCTTTCACATTCTAGATTATACCATTATCTATCATGTCATATGACATCTAGATTTTTTTCATGTTCTAGATTCTGTCCATCCTATATTCTAAGGTTCCTTACAGTTCTATTTTCTAAATGACCCTTTGGGCTATGACATTTTATGTTTTAAAGAATCTCTAGAACTGGCATATTTTAGGGTTCCTAGCAGCTCTACCATTCTGTGGTCTGTATTTTGAGGTCTTTTCCTATTCTGACATTCTATGTTTTCTTTTTTAGTGTGCCATCCTGTATGCTAGATTCTAAGGTCCCTTTCAGCTCTTCTCTTCTCTTTTCTTTGCTCTAACAGAGCAGCTAGCAGAGTGTGCTTATTGCTCCTTGCTGTAACATTCTATGATTCAGTGAAGGATGGGTTTGGGGAAGTTCTTTGTTTTCAGGAAGGTTTCCAGGGGCTTCCCCCAATGTTCTTACACATGGTCTGGTTCAGATCCCTCGAGAAGGCTTTGTGTTTGTTCCCTTCTTCCTTCTCATATTTTCTGTTGGTAGAGTCAACAGTTCCCCAGAGCACAGGGTTTTTTTTTTCTTCTGTTTTTCTAGGTCAAATTTACTCCAGGAAACTTTGAGTTTTCTAACTCAGCATTCTCCCCATTTCTCTGAGCTGCCCCACCATCCTTTTTTCTGAAGGAAAGACATTATTTGCTGGAGGTGGTGGTGGCAATGATTAACATTCTGCTTCTGGGCATAGCAGTTGAGGAGGCCCATGAAGACAAGTCCAGCCAAGGTTGTAAAGGTTACAAACAGCTGGATTGCTTGCTACCTGGCTTGGGGGTTGAATTATTCTCTGTTATGAGCTAGCTAATAGAGGATTCAACCCCCCCCCCCCATCCAGTATATATCTGGAGCAGATGACATGAACTTGGAATTCCAAGCTGTCAGCTCCAGCCTTTTGCTCAGATGGATGCCCCAAAATGGTAAACACTGTTACTTTTTAGAAAACTTTCACATTGTGAAACTAAAATAAATACAGCTCTAGTTGTATGGCTCCAGGTTTTTCTTGGCCTCGCTGTGGGTAAAGGACCCAACCTTCTTTTAGTTCAGTGACTTAATCTTCCCCATCAGTGCATAGGAATGACTCAGAAAAGATATATCCAAAATGGTAAACCTACTCTGAGAAGGGACCTGAATACTTACTTTCCCTCAACCTAGGAGGAAGAGAAACTGAAGTAGAGAGGAGGGGGCCAGGAGATGCAATGTCCACACAAACTAAATGCAGAACTAGTATTAGAGATTTATAGCTGGAAGCCATCAGCTTCATTTTACAGAAGAGGAAATTGAGGACTCAGAGCAGTTAGGTAGTTTCTCATGGTCACACAAGTGTCAAGGAGGAGTAGAGTACAAACCTACCTCTTTGACTTCAAACTCCAAGTTCTTTTCCATGCATCAGGTGATATTGTCCTTGAATGGCACAAGGAATCCTTCTGTCTTATTGGAAGGACAGATGAATACCAGGTACCATAAAGCAATATAGAATTTAGGTCTGTAAGGGAAATTTAGAGGTGATTCAATCTAGGTCATTCTTTTTACAGATGAGGAAATGGAGTTCCAGAGAAAGGAAGGGACTTCTTTATATTAATACACACATCCTTCAGACTGGGGTTAACAGAATTGAAAGGGACCTTAGAGGTCACATAGTCTAACTTCCCATTCTACAGATGAGGAAATAGTGTCTTGGAAGTGTGAAGGGAACTGAGGACACACAGGTAGGAAGGGGCAGAACCAGCATTTAAACAGAGTCTTTCTATCTCCAGAGCCAAGACTTTCCCCTCCCCACTGCTTGGTCATATTATCCCAAGTCATAAAAGTAATAAGGCTCAGAGCCAGGATTCAAATCCATATAGTCTGACTTCAAATCAACTTATTTTCTGGGAATTCATCAGCACCAGGGCCAGAGAACTCTTTAAAAATTAGGTCAACTTCCTTTGAACGTTCCTCTCTCTCTTTTTTATTTTTTGTCACAGGCTTAGATGGCCTTCTACCCCACCCTTCATTTTTTTTGGAGGAGGCATAAATAGCTCTAGTTCAAAGTGCTGTGATACTGGTTCAAAGTGCTGTAATAGCTCCTTCAATTGCTGAGCTAACTACCTTCCTATCACAGCCAGTAAAAGCTTTCTCATAATCTAAATCCAAAATGCTCATCAAAGGTAATTCAACTTGGGGGTGGGGATAAAAAGAAACAGTCCACGAAGATAAGGGATATCCTCTGCCAGGTCCTCACATGAGCTTCCACTGTTGCAAGGAGCCCTCTAAGTCAGGCTGTAACCAGGGCCAGGCCAATGGGCCTTTGACTTCAGCATACCACCATTCAAAGGGTATGTTTTCAAGAGGGGGATAGAAATTTCTTCCTATGGTCATCTCTGTGTCTTGTACTGTGATAGTCTGAGCATCATTACTCTGCTTCTTCACATTGCTCCAGAGTGCCTCCCTCAAAATTTCATTTCTATAGCTCCCCTCTACTGGGAACTGACTTTTCTTCCAGTCTTAGATCCATGGCTGGATTGTTCATTAAACTTGCCTTTCCCCCAAACAAATTGAACTCTCTTCTGCACCTCTCCACCATTACAGCATCTCTCCCCGTTCCTGCCCAACTCTTTTTGCCCCAAGCAAACAAATTCCTACTTAAAGCCTTCACATTGATCTCCCCTTCTAACCACTATAGCCTCCTACACTAGAATAGTAGAATGCATCTATATGTTGTTTTGTGCTCTATTTTCACAACATCCCAAAGATTTGAGAAATGAAATAACTTGTAAATAAATGGCATACATGGGAATCAAACCTAGTCAGGAAGTAAGGACAACATGCTCTGTAGCTAGGAAGAAGGAAAGAGAATTTGAAATGTGCACATGTATTTGAAACGACAAGGATAAAGGTGACACAAGACAGAGCTAACCATAGGCATCATTATATGAAATTATTACTGACTAGTCAAAAATCATTTATCTTTCCTCTCCCTTGTCTCCAGGGGCCAAAGATTCTGCTCCTGCTCAGAATTTTTCTGATTAGAGTACAAAATAATTTAATAAGGCATTCTGTTTCACTGGAGTCATTTAAAGAAGGCAGTGAGGTATAGGGGAAAGAGCACTGGATTTGGAATCAGAGAATGAGTTTGAATCCCACTTCTGACACTTATTAGTTGTGTGACCTTGGATGAGTCACTTCCCCTCTATGAACCTCAGTCTCTGTACTTGTAAAGAAAGGATAGTTCTTTCTGGCTCCAAATCCCATGAATCTAGACATCTGTTGACACAATGTTGACCACAGTTGTGATGCCGGTCTTGGTGTAAGTCTGATTGCCAAAAAAGAGATTGTTTCCTTCCTCAGCTTCACCTTTCAGAATCCTTTTCTTCTTTCAAGGTGGTACAGGTGTCAAGCACCTCTGTGAAATCTTCTCTGATGCCTCCAATTGAAAATATTTCTCCTCTTAATTGTCCTAAAACAGATTATCTAGGTCTATCTCTTGCCACTAGTCCACTTTGCCTGGTATCATACTTAGCTGTGCAAGTGTAATAACACCTTGAGGAGAATATAAACTGTGGCCCCATGAGATCATCTCCTCTTCACTCTGTACATAGATGTATTTTCTATGAAGCTAGTTATTTCCACATTGTCCTCCCCTGCCCCTTGAGGGCAGGGATCATTTCTGGCCTTTCATTTTAACCCCAGCACCTAGTTGGGGTTACATAGTACATAGTAAACAATTAATAAATGCTTGTTGCTTTACTGATTATTTAATTCAGAAAATCCTTTTAATTTCTAGCTTTGTTTCCATGGCTAAAAAAGTCAACAACAAGGGGAATAAGCATTTATACAGCACCTACTATATACAAAGCACTGTGCTAAATGCTTTAAAACAAACAAACAAACATATATATTATTTGATCCTCCCAACAACTCTGGGAGGAAGGTGCTGTCGTTATCCTCAATTGAGGAAACAGAGGTTAACATAGGTAGTGTCTGAGTTCAGATTTGAACTCAGGTGGCCCTGAATCTAGGCCCAGCATTCTATCCACTCCACTATTAGGTACCTCTGCAACCATGTGTCTAGCTTACTGCTAGTGAGACTTTCTATAGATAATCAACAAGCAAATTAATCACCACTGTGTGTCAGGCATTTTACTTGGTACTTGACATACCATGGAAATGACAAAGGGAAACAGTTCTTGCCCTCAAGGAATTGAATTAGGCTAGTTCTTATAAAACAGACTCAGTGAATTGCTAAGACAATATTAAGAGGATTCTCAGCATGGCAGAACTCACCAGAGCTTATACAATGCTGTCTGTCATATCTTTAGAGAATCCAAACTTACCTCCATGCTGTGATGAGGCATTGGAGATCTGAAGAAGTGTCTTCACCTAGGTGATCCTTAATAAATGTTTGTTGAATGGAATTGTTGAATGAAAATGTTTGTTGAATGGTTCTTAGAAAATCTTGGGCATGAAGGGCAGGACCAGGGACAGCAGTTTATTCCTGGATTTTCTGGGTTATGGTCTTGCTGAACTGGAATGAGTGAATGAATGAATGAGCCTTTATTAAGTGCTTCCTATGTGGCAAACACTGTGCCAAGTGCTGTGGATTCAAATATAGAGCAGGGAGACAGCCTTCTCCCTTAAGGAACTCATTTTCTAATTAGGAGAAATAACATATATAAAAGCTACAGGGCAGATCCATAAGTTATAAGGGTTAGCAGCAAGTCATGGGTCTTCAGGGGGTACCTACGATTCTTGTGGTCATAATAGAATGCTAAAGACTGCCCACTAGATGGCAGATTCTACACAAAGCATCTGACATATAACATTAGTCAACATGGGGCTTGGGTAGTGGTTAATGACCAAAGTCTTTTGATCACCTCAATATAGAATTTATTTCTAAATAATTCTCTTCTTTCTCTTGTGCTTTTTCTCTAATAACACGGAGAATAACTGATGAACAGCTTTGATTGCAGAGCCTTCCCTCAACTCTATACTTTTGAACTGGGGGGCGGGGCTTGGTCTGGGAGACAGCATGAGTTTGTTAGCTGGCATTTTGCATTCTCCATACATGCCCAACTACTAATCATTTAAACCACATAAATCCAGTGAGGCACACATAGACAGGGAGAAGTTGTTTTCATCTACTTAACAGGCAATTCCTAATTAATGTTGGGTTTGGGTAAATTAGACTTTTTTCTAATCTTGCCATTTAAACTGAGGAAAGCTTGCATCTGCAAAGAATTGGCTTGAGCTACATGATGGGGATTCAGAAGCATAGTGTATGCAGGCACTTGTAAGACCACATGCTGACTCCACCAGGCCTTCTGTTCTGACATCAGGCTCCCCATCATGTTTAACAGTATGTGATTCAAATGCTTTGGCTAAGGGTCATTAAAGAGGGATGGAATGGTTGTAGACTTCTCGATTCTTGCCAAATCTAGCTTGTCCTCACAATCTGAACACTAATCAGAAGGAATCCTGCATGGAAGTCAAATGGAGACATAGACTTCCTCTACATTTCCTTCGTCATTGTGCTAGCCCCCTGGTTGCTTGTACTGGGTGAAATGGTTTGTCTTTGTTGGGATGTTGCATATTCTTTGCATTGTGAGTTCCTGGAGAACAGGGACTATTTTTGTATGCCTAACACTTAGCACATTGTTATTGTTCAGTTGTGTTTGACTCTTTGTGACCCCATTTAGGATTTTCCAGCAAAGATTCTGGAATAGTTGTCATTTTCTTTTTTTAGTTCATTTTTTTTGAACAAATGAAGAAACTGAGGCAAAGAGGATTAAATGACTTGCCCAGGGTCATATAGCTAGTAAGTGTCTGAGAATGAATTTGAAATCAGGAAGATGTCTTCTTGACTCCAGGTCTGGCACTCTATCACTGTGTCATCTAGTTTCTCCATCACTTATCACATTGTAAGTGCTTAGTAAATGGTTACTGTCTGGCTACCTTATTCCTATCCCTTGCCAGAGACTAGTACACTGTGCATGGTGGCACTGAAGACTTGTTCTTTTTGCCCTTCAGGTAAGCAGCAAAATTTGGTAACATTTTTCTAAGAGCATGATGTACAGGTCTCCCATCCTTACATACATCCACTGGTATAGTTAATGAAACATTGACCTTGAACTCAGGACCACCTGGGTACAAATCTAGCTTAACAGTTAACCATCTGTGTGACAACAGGTTATTAATGTAACCAATCTTAATTTCAGTTTTCTCATCTATAAAATGGGAATAATTATACCTGCAGAGGATAAACCAGTTTAAAGAAGCCTTTCAAGATATTGAACTCTGCAAAGTCATTCTAAAGGAATTCAAGAATGAGAATGGAAGGAGGACTACAAAAAAGGAGAAAAATGGAAAGATATTTATAAAATATGTATTTGAGTACTTGAATTTAAGAATACTCACATTATACAAGATTGTCATTGGGTGTACACGCCATCTATAAGGTAGGTGAAACACTTTGGAAACCACAGAGTGATTTTTCAACATCAGCTCTCCTTTCATTATCTGTGACTATGTTGGGCCAGTTGAATGTGTTCCACACCAGGTCCAGATGTTCTCTTGGCTGTGTGTTCAAAAGCGTCATGGAGAGTTTTCATAGCCATCAATGGAGAACAAGTGACTTCTTGTACTTCCTGAAGGAGCAGTCATAATCCATTACCCTTCTTTATTGCATAACTTCAACATCTGTCAATCCTTTGACAACAGGGCAAATACTTATTTTACTCCATTTATCCTCATCTGTTGCTGGCTTTTAGTGCTTTTCTAGTAGGTTAATTACCCCAACCCTTCCAATCTCCATCAATTCATCCTGGGCTCTTTCCAAGTTCTTTTGTTTCTGGTTCCCTAAAAGCTTCAAGGAATTTTATAACTCTACCCTCCAGCAGCACCATCTGGAATTTCCATTTTGGAATTCATCTCCCCTATGTTCTTTCTTACTTGAGAACTTTAGATCTGTACCTAGGCCAGCAGAGAAGAGTACTGTATTCACAACTCACTTACATTTCATTTCTTCTAACCCTAGGGATACTTCCAGCCCTGGCAGGGGTAAATACTAGGTTTAATATTGGGAGATGTTGGATTATTTTCCACCTACTAGAATGGTCAGTTATTAAATATCAGTCACTGCTCAGTCTCTTCACCTTTAACATACAAGGATAAGATTGGAGGGTATTTGAGTCATTGATCTAATCCCCCATTATCCCAAATATAAATACATGTCACACCTTGGAACCTCAATAATGTGAGAATACATCTTGATTGAATTAAATATATCATTGATTTTAGACCACGTGGGAATAAGGTCTTGATTAATTTAGGTATATTTGATAAGGATCAGATGAAATGGAATGATATTATACAGGATGTATTTGGATTTTGTGAGGAAAATTGATTATGCTCTGTTTGTTGTGTATATACTAGTAGGATATTCTGGAACCTAGAGATTCAAGTTTGGAAGCTTGTGGTCAAAGTCTTTAACCAACCCCCTGAGAAGGAATTTCTTGGGATGGTGGCATAGTTCTTTCTTTGTTTCAGTTTTCTCTTCCACCTTTGGCTAGAAAAGGACTTTGTCAGCCTCAGAGAGTTCAAAGAACACACACACACACACACACACA
This sequence comes from Pseudochirops corinnae, assembly GCA_028646515.1. Lineage (NCBI taxonomy): Eukaryota > Metazoa > Chordata > Mammalia > Diprotodontia > Pseudocheiridae > Pseudochirops > Pseudochirops corinnae. Next base: position 11,369 of record JAQQSV010002853.1, on the reverse strand, counting down.
CACACACACACACACTTTTTTCATCAGTGTCTGCTGGAAATTCCCCATTCTGGAGTTCTGATGGCTCCCCTGATCTTTTGAAGCTCATGAGGTTGCTCCTTTGCCATTATTTATTCACCTAGGATCAGAGAAGAATAAACACAACAGAGACTTTAGAAACAAACATATCATGTCTTTCTGGCCACAAAGTAGCCATAGTGCAGAAATCAAAGCCCAAGGCTTTGTTCTCATCTACCAGTTTATCCACCACCATTTCTTTCCTTGATTGCCATCAGGAAAAGAGAGAGATGAAGTTCCTTCATTTGAACCATTTTTATGCACATTCCGTTCTGGCTCAGTAACCAGGTAAAAGCCTTTATTTTTTTTACCATAGTAGGCAGACAGGAAACAGCTGCAAAATACTGGTGCATGGAGTGAAGTGTGAGGCACAGCCCTTCATTGCATACCATCTACATTATTGTAACAGTCACTCTAAGCCTAATCGTGAGTTGGCACCAGGCAGAGAAGATTGCATATGGTCCATGGACTGGTCTTCATCGGTCAGTTCAGTATTTTTTTTTACTGGTAATAATAATCTGGATGCTTACCTCAAAAAGCTGTTGTGAAGAAAGTGCCCTGGTAGTTAAGTGCTATGGGCATATGAATTTTCGGAAATGTACTTTATTATGTACCATGGTCCTTAGGGTTAGAAACACTTGATTTTGGGAGGAGTCTGGGCTTCTATGAGATATAGCCCTGTAACATCACAAGAAGAATACTGGCATTAACCAGATAGGTTTTGGTGTCAGGAAACAGCTTGAAATTCTTGAAAAGGCAACTCAATTTCCTTAAAGCAATCCATCTTACTCTTTTCCTCCTATTCATTTCTTGGTCTAGCTCATTTGTGTATAAGAAATGACATAAAATCCATCACTGAGGAAATGTATAATCAGAAAGGAAAGCGGGCCAGTCATGTAGCCAACTGGTGGAGTAACAGAGACCCTGAGTATTGGAATCCATGGAATGCTGTAGGACCTGGAGGAAGGCCTCCTGGATAGATTTACATGCGCACACACACACACACACACACACATGTATATGTATGTTTATAAAATTCCTGCTTCAAGCCAGGTATTTGGCTGAATGGAAGATTTATTGGATGAATGGAAAAAGACTGTGCAAAGTTAGGAGGCTCAAATGAATTGTAATCTGCTCTTGTAGAAGGAATAACCACATGAATGAGAAATGATAATACATGACATTTGCATAGTGCTTTAACGTTTAAAAATTACTTGAAATGCATCATCTAATTTGAACCTCACATTTTGATGATGCCTATTTTACAGATGAGGAAACTGAAGCTAAGAGTGGTAAAGAAGTCCACATGCATCATATAGCTATTAAAGGTGACTGGCAGGGTTTTAAAACCAAGTTTTTCCTGAGCCCAAAGGCAGTGTTATTCCCACTATATGAAGTTGCTTCTCTTGTGACCAATAGTGTACTAGATTAGGAAGTACTTGTTGTTACAAATATCCCATTAAATTGCTGGCAGTGTGGTCAGATGGGAGGTGCTCTGGAAAGAGCACTGGATTTAGAGCCAGAGGATGTCTGTTTAGATCCTGGCTCTGTCACTCTCTCTGTGACCTAGCACTAATCACTTCTCTTTTTTGGACTTCATTTGTAAAATGACAGACTGGCCTTCATGATCTGCCTTCCAGCATAGATTTTATCATAAGATTCATGATCCTAGGACTTTAATTTTCATTATTGCTTTCATCTGAAATGAATATTCTGCCACACCCAGACCAGGCTTTCTTTCTTAGAGTTGATTAACTCTTATAGAAGCATAGGTCAGGAACAATCTTGTGGTAGGGCATTTTTCTTTATGTGACTGTTTCAAATTTGACATGATTTTTCCTCTGGACAGAATTGAAAGACCTGTTGAAGAAGGGTTTGGTGTAAGATAAATGTGGACTTTCACTTGTAAAGGAATGGCAGTGCAGAGTACTTTCAAGCTAGGGGATTTCAGTCTTGTTCAGATCTTGTAGAACATTCTCCTACTGTCACCCTATAGCCCAGGCCAGGCCACCAATCTCCCTTGAGTTACCCTTATAGGTGAAAACTTTTCTGTTTAATTCCTCAACAGCCTGGTTTAATTTATTTCCTTTTAAATCTTTTTATTGTTTTTATATCAGACTTCCAAATATTTTCCTGGCCCTCTACCCAGAAAACTACTTTGTGTAACAAAAACACAAAAAAGAGAGACCAAACACAGTGGTTAAAAAAACCCCCAAGACATCAAGAGAGTAAAAACCTGTCTTCATTGTATTTTATCCACAGTCCCCCCCACCTCTGCAAAGAAGGGGGTGGTATATTTTCTCCTCTCTTCTTCAGGACCAAGCTTGATAGTTCTCATTACACACCAAAAAATTAATTTAAGACAAATCATTCCTCCTTGGACAAAACATGAAGACATACTCCTCCCAAAAGGAAACAGAACCCGATGTTTTCTAATGCTTGAGAAAAGTAGATTGCTAATTAAAATATCCCTGTGAATTATACTTAAATTTTTTTATTTTCATTTTCATGGATTTGACAAACCTCAACCAACTTGAATATCACATCTGAAGAAGAAAAAGAGGATTGAAGGACATCATGAAACTGTTTTACAAAGCTTGGCTTTTGATCGTATTTTAAAATAAGAGTACATTGAAATGCTCATGTTTGCTGATGATTGTTACATTCATGATAAAAATAATATTTAAATGAGTCTTTGCTTATGACCTTCCAGTTGAAACCAGCTGTGTGGGACTGATTCCATTTTCAGATTCTCCTTATCATGAATGTTGCTTCTACCTTCCTGTTCCCCAATTACTTTGAATTTATTTTGTTTCCATACTGGTATAATGGAAAGCAAGTCAGCCTAGGGAGCCAGAAAACCCATGCTCATGCATGAGTTTGAAACATACAGACTGTGTGACTATGGGCAAGTCACTTCTCTTAGAGCACCTGGCAACTCTAAGAAGATAAGTAATGGAGCAGGGACGTTGGTGGAGAGAATGTTCTCACCAGGGAGTTGCCCACACTAATGGAATTATGAGTCCAACCAAAACAACAAATAAAGTCAAACTCCACATTTTCCTTTTTGTGTACTTGTTAACCTCCTACAAAGAATATAAGGTCCTTGAGGACTTGTACAGTCAGTTTTTTTTTTCAGTTGTGTTAGTTAGTGGTTGAATTGAATTACAGTTAGGTCTGTCTGTAGTCTCTGATACTATATCAGTTTTCCATGGAGGAAGGCAAGTGAATATTAACTACATTCCTCTCCCCATCCCCCGGTTCTGCAGGTGTGTGTGTGTGTGTGTGTGTGTGTGTGTGTGTGTGTGTGTGTGTACGTGTGTGAGAGAGAGAGAGGGAGAGACAGAGAGACAGAGACAGAGAGACAGAGAGAGAGGGAGAGAGAGAGGAAAGAGAGAGAGAGAGAGAGAGAGAGAGAGAGAGAGAGAGAGAGCGAGCGAGAGATATGGAGATGGGTATGGAAAAGAAACAGAAACAGAGAGACAGACAGAAAAAGGTGAAGGTTATTTCCAAGAGAGGCAGCTGTGTGGGAGAGAAACAAGCCTGACTGTCACCCAGTGATATAAGCTATTGAAAGCAGTGAGTGACATTTTTCCACAGAAATAAGGAGAAAAGAGAAGTGAAAGTGGTTTAATTAAATTTGCATTCCTAAAAAAGGATTTGTTGGCACTGATAAAGATTGCAGAGTTCATCAGCCTCTTAAACCTTCATTCAATTGTATGGCTTGTCGTTTGCAATCACTGCTGTTGGATCCCACATCCCCAGACAAGGGCTCTCAGACCAGGCTTCATCTAGGAGGCCCCTTGGCAAAGCTGGAGGTCATTCCTGCCTGATGTTTAAGAACCTCTAACACTCTGAGCTCAACTTTTACTTTCAGTCTCATTTTATTCTGCCTATTCCCAGGTTCTCCATACTCTGGTCAAACAGAGTCACTTGACTTTAGCATGGTGGAAAGAACATTGATTATGGCAGGGTCAGAGGCCTCATGCTCAAATGCTGTCTTTGGTACTACTGTATGTATGACTTTGGGGAAATCACTTAACTTCCCTGGGTTTCAGTTTTCTCTTCTGCCAAATGAAGAGGTTGGACAAGATGGTTGTTGACACCCCTGCCAGCTCTAGATCTATGCACACATCTTTTACTAATAAGGCCATCACCTTCCTCCTGCATCCCTATCTCCATCCCCATCCCACTGTGGACTGCCTCAGGTTGCCAGGCTCTGATAGGTAAATTTATTTTCCCCCAAACAAACCTCTATATCACTCCCTGGATACCTTGCCACTATGGGTACCTTAGTGGTACCCTTCCTAATCCCCCTCTTTTTGTTATTTTCCTTTATTGGAATGTAAGTTCCTTGAGGGACAGTATAGCTTGTTGGCATTTGAATCTGTCTCTTTCTGTTTAATTGTCTCTCTATTTGTCTGTTCTCTATATCTCTCCCTTTCTCTCACTATCTCTGTCTCTGTGTCTCCCCCTCTCTCTTTTCACCCCCCCTTCTCTGTCTCTTTCTCTCCTCTCTCTGTCTTCTGTCTGTCTGTCTCTGTCTGTCTCTCTCTTTCACTGTCTCTCTCTGTTTCTCCCTCTCTCTGTCTCTTATTTTATAGGAAGCCTGAGGCCCAGAGAGGAGAAGCGATTTGGCCAGTGTTTCCCACATGTCTGTGCTGACTATAGATGTTGAGAGCCTAAATTCAAATCCCACTTCAGGTAATCCCTACCTGCGGATTCATGGACAAATCACAACCTGCCTCTGTTTCTTCCTCTGTAAAAGTAAAGACTTTGAACTACATGGCTTGGCTTCCATTTATAAAACTATGATCCTATGAAATCCTTCCCTTCCTTCCAAACCTGCCTCAGGCTCCAAAGCTTCCCAGATGAAAGCAGCTTTCCTCACTGCCTATTTGTTATAACAGCTTGCACAGAACCCCCACCTTTGTGTTGATCACATTCTGTCTTATGGCTTGCTTATTTCTTTACTATATGAACTGCCTCATTATACCATAAGTTCCTTAGGGGAAAGAGTGTCACTGTTTTTCACAGTTGTATTCCCAGGGTCTTACATGGTACCTTGTATAGAGTGGGGCCTTGGATAAGTCCTTGTGGAGTTGAAGTGAATTCTTTCCTTTCAGGTGCCAGGTCCCCACCTGACCGAATGTCAGTTTTCTGACATCTTCAAGGTCAGTTTTGAGAAATGGACCTTTAGGGGCTATTAAATAGCTTCTAGGTCTGTGAAGGAAGCAGTCAGCATCATGCTTCAGCACAGAATGACCATGTGATCCCAGGAAAATCATTTAATCTCTATGGTTCTGGATTTTCTTGAGTTTAAATTTGAGGACGATTATTCCCAGTATGAATTTTGTCAATCTACTTTTGCAGAATTCGTGAAATAAAGTGCTTTTGAAATCCCTAAAGATGCCTAGTTGTAAGTTTTATCATGATAGTAGCAAAAGTAATAATTATGAGACCGTAAATCTTTTTTTTTTTTTGGCTTTTTGGAGCAGGGAAGGTAGGGTAATTGGGGTTAAGTGACTTGCCCAAGGTCACACAGCTAGTTTTTTGTGTTAAGTGTCTAAGGCTGGATTTGCACTCAGGTCTTCCTGACTCTAGGACCTGTGCTCTGTTCACTGTGCCACCTAGCCACCCCAGGACCATAGATATTATTCCAGAGGGGACTTGAGAGTGCATTTAGTCTAGCTCCTTTGTCTTAAAGATAAGGAAACTGAGGCCCAGAGAAGTTTCATGACTTGCTCAAGGTCATACAAGTAGTAAATAAGTGGTAGAGCTGGGATTTGAACCTAGAACCTCCAAGTCTATAGCCAGCTCTCACTTTCTGCTGTTTCATGATGCTTCAATTAAATTTAATAATGCATTCATTAAATGGCCACTTTAAAATATTAGGAGCTTAACATCATCAATAAATATTTCAATATAAAAAAAGAACAAGAAACTGGTTGGCATAAGGAGCTTCTTTGTGTTGTAGGCCCTCTCAATTGGGACAAGGTCTCTCTCCCTGTGTCTCTCTCTGTCTTTGTCCCTGTCTTTCTTTTTTTTTCTTTTCTTTCTTTCTTTTGGAGGGCAATTGGGGTTAAGTGACTTGCCCGAAGTCACACGGCTAGTAAGTGTGTCAAGTGTCTGAGGCCAGATTTGAACTTAGGTCCTCCTGCCTCCAGGGCCAGTACTTTATTCACTGTGCCACCTAGCTGCCCCTGTCCCTGTCTTTCTCTGTCGCTTTCACTCTTGCTCTCGCAGTAAATGATACTTGAATTTGGGTCTTGTCTGTATCACTTACTATCCATGTGACCCTGGGCAAGTCATTCAGCCTTTGTGAGTCTTAGTTTGCTCCCCTGTAAAATGGATATAATAACAGCACCTACTTTACTGGGTTTTCTTATGAGGGTAAAGTGAGATAATATATGTAAATTGCTTTGCAAACCTTCAAGTGTTATGTAAATGCCAGCTATTATTTTTATGCTATGATGGAAATGTAGTCATTCCCTTGTACATGCTTCTATTACATGATAATAATGATAGCTCATTCATTTGTAGCTGATTTTTCACTTTCAGAAGTGTCTTCATAGAGATCCTATATTTCTATCCTGACAAGAGCCTGTGATTTAGGTAGTGACAGCATCATTATTTACCCATTTGCCAACTGAGGCACAGTGTGATTTGTACATAGTCAAAGAGCTAAGTAGGAGACAGATCCTGAACTAGAACTCAGATCAACTTATTCATTGCCTCAGGCTTTTCCCTGGGGTGGGAGGAGTAAAGGTAAGGATGGATTATGGGGTGAGGGTATGAGATGAGAGCCGGTTGTAGGGAAAGGCATAATGTCCTCCATTAGTCCCAGTATTGGACAGGGTAGTCTCTGAGGTCCCTTCCAGCTCTGAATCTATGCTACCATTTATGTACATATGTTTTCAGTCGTTTGAACATAGGCACAGCCATTTTGCATAGCACCAACTATGGCTGCAATAATTATAACGAACAAAGAAAAGTGTAGTGAAGAGACCATTGACAGAAATGGGCTTTATGTTATTAATTCAATTTCATAGACTTAATACTTATCACTGTTCTAGGCACCAAGGGAGAAATTACAATATTTTAAGGCTTGATCATTGTGAATACTCCTTCACCTTGTGCTTATTGGCATCCTGCTAAGATTCGTCTTTGTCATGGCTGAAAATTCATCATTTAGGGGCCAACTCTGTGGTGAAATTAGTTTCCTTGGTCCTTCTGTGTCAAACACACAATTTGTTGCTGGACTAGAACTGGAAAAAAGTTTTAAGTGATAGAAATTGCTGGGAATTGATCTTCACTGGCATCACTTTTGAAAATTTGGAGTCAATTCTATGGCATTGGGAGGATACAGTAATTAAATTAATCACAACCTCTTGGAGATTATATAGATTGTTATGAAGTATTGGATATAGGATCAGATCTGAGTCCAAGTTATTTCTACTTCTTATTTATTACTTTTGAGACCTTGAGAAAGCCCTTTCAACTCTTTGGGCTTTAGATTTTTCATCTGTAAAATGCAAGTTGTAGAATAGGTTGAACTAAGTTACTTCTAAGGAAATATGTGAAGAATGAATGGCTGAAAATACCATCCATTAATTTTTTGCTAGCTGATATTTATTATGCTAAGAGGGAGAAATGCAAATGATAAAGTAAAATAGTTTCTATTTTTAAGTAACTCCTATTCTAGTGGAAGGAAATAGTATATATTGGATCATTCAACTGCAGGTCAGATGGAAGGACCAAAGAGTTCTTTGAGTACAGCATCAGGGATGATAGAAAGGTCAAGGGGTGGTAGGGTATATTGGCAGGTCAGTAGGCATTACTCAGAGATTTGTAGAGAATATGACAGGGGAGCCATTAAGGCAATTAGTGATCAAATTAGGAAGTGAGCTGTTCATGATATAAAAGTAAAGAATAATAGGTTCTCAGTTGGAGTATTTCATTGTAATTTATGAAAATTTACAAGAAGTTGAAGTTGTTCAGAACCTTGGACAGTTCCAACACAACTGCTTAAGAAGGGATTAAAATCCCATAGAGTGACAAGATGTGCATGTGGTAGACTGCCCTGGTAGAGAGTACTCCCATCAGTTAAATTCATTAAAATTTGAACTATACATTTCACTGGAGTTAAAACAGTTCTTAACCTGAGGTCCCCAGACCCTCAAGTGATCCATGGGTAGACTCAGGGAGTCTATGAACTTGATTGGGAAAAATTGTGTCTTTATTTTCACTAACCTCAAACTGAAATTTAGCATTTTTTCAATTATAAATGTAGGAATGATTTGTAGGAATCAATACACTTTACCAGACTGCTGAAGGGGTCCATGATACTCAAGTAGTTCTAAACTTGAATTTTGCAGAGTTTGTGCGGTTGTAGGATATTCAGAAATCTTGGAGATGATAGGATTTATAAGTAGAAGTGCACTCAGAGATCAATTTGCACAGTCTCCCTATTTTATAGATCAGGAAGCCAAGGTCTGGAGTCACTGAATTTTGGAATTTGAAGGCTGAATTCTGTTCTAACCTATGCCTTCAAAAGATCTCCAAATCCATATACTTGACAAATGCATGAAGACTTCTGTGAAGGGGAACTCTCTGCATCCCAAGATATCCGGTTTTGGATGGCTTCCTTATTTGGAAGGCTTTTAAAAATTATATTTAACCTAATTGTCCTTCTTTCTAACTTTCATCCATTGCTTCTATGTCTACCGTCTGGGATTATCGTTGTTATTAATATTACTATTTACCTAGCCTTGATCACTGAATGGGTATGCCTCGGACAAACAAACTGAGACCTGGGAAAGATCTTAGCTTAAAAAGGCCAATGCCTACCACTGCCTTTGGGGCCATCTCCAGTCATCCTAATCTATATCCTGCCACTGGACTCAGATGACTCAAGAGGAGAGAGTGAGGCTGGTGACTTTGCACAGTCCTCTCTCACTTAAATCCAATTCACTTGCAGGTCATGGCATCTTTTTCTTGATGTCATGGTCCTCTTCAAGAATGAAGGACAAACAACACCTTCTAAGGTCAAGAAAAACAAGTGTCATGTTCTTTCATATGTTCATTTTTTCAAATACCTGAAGATGGCTATGCCCTACCCCTTCTCCAGATTAAGCATTCCTAGTTATTCAAATGGATCTTCTTTTGAAATGCTTAGTTCATGTGACCTTTAGCAAATTATTTCACCTTTCTGTGCCTCAGTTTTTACCAATTTTCAAAATACTTAAAGCCCTTCTGCAATAAACAAGCGCTACTCATTGCAGGGAATATCTTAGTCTACCTTTCTATCACCCTAATCAGCTCTCTGTTGCCTCCTTAAGTCCTAGAAAATCAGAAAAAGGGGAAAAATCCTGCTGTAGTGTGATGCCAGGTCTCCTAAAACCCCTTTGATTATCTATTCCCAATTATGGAATTCCATGGCCTTTAAAAAAAAAACCTCATATTCTAAGCTTCTCTCCTTCTTCCTTATGGTTTCTATACTCATTAACTAGCTCCTTTATTGGACTATGAGCTTTGTGGCTCCTTTCATGCTTGACTTTTTAACTCATCCTTCTGTTTTCAAAGAGATTTAGCCTTCATTCCTCCAAGAATGAATGAACAAACAATAAAAAAACCATCCAAATAACCAAGGATATTTTCAACAATCTTGGTCTCCAGCCCCCAAAGTAGGTTTTTTATAGGGCACAACAAGCACACCTACATGAGTTTGAACATAGAGTGTTATTCAGAGGACCTGAATTAAAATCATAACTTTATTATATACTGCCTGTATAACTTTGGCTAATTCATTTAGCTCTCTGGTCCTTAGTTACTCATCATTAAAAAGAAAGGAAAGAAGGAGACATTGATTAAGGGACTACTATGTTCCAGGAACTTTATAAATATTGTTTTCAGAACAACCTTAGGAGCAGAATTATAAAGGGACTTGTCATCCCTATTTTTTAAGAGGAAACTGAGGCAGACAGAAGTAAATTATTTTTACCTAGGATCATATAGAAAGTAATTACCTGAGACTGGATTTGAACTCAGATCTTTTGGCTCCTGGTCTCATTCAGAGACCCTGAAACTCCTGGTCTCCTACCCATTGAATCATTTTTCTGACTCTGGGGGGCTATCCCAGATAATCTCTATGATAATGGCCCTTAAATCTAAACCTGTGGTCCTATGATCGATATGGAATAGAAAATCTTGCTCTTTTATTTAGTGGAATCCTTTGGAAGTCTGATAAAGCCTATGAACTATTTCTCAGGTTAACATTTTTGAAATCTATAAAATAAAACACATAATAGTACAAAGGAAGGGCAGCCAGGTTGTGCAGTGGATAGAACTCTGGGTCTGGAATGAGGAGGATCTGATTCGAATCCAGCCTCAGACACATACTAGCTGTGTGACCCTGGGCAAGTCATTTAACCCTGTTTGTTTCAGTTTTCTCATCTATAAAATGAACTGGAGAAGGAAATGGCATACAAGTATCTTTGCTGATAAAATCCCAAATGGAGTCACAAAGAGGTGGGCACAACTGAAATGACTGAACAACAGCAAATAAAAAAGAAACTAATTATCTTGAGACAGACTTATCAAAGCATTAAAAAAATCACTCAGTTCTTGGACTCCAGGTTGAAGAAACCTTATCTAAAAAGAGATGTTGGAGCTGGATTGTAAAGGACTTTTAATTATTAAACAGATAGGTTAGAAAACCTTGAAGTACCTCAAAGATTAACTAGTACAATCTCCCTAGATTATAGATCAAGAAGCCAAAGCCCAGAATTACTGAATTCCTGGAGACAATGAGGAGGCAAAATTTGTGGAGTTGGGAGAGGATTCTGGGAAGATGGCAGAGTAGGTCAGAGAACTTTTGGTTCTCCAAATTTCCTACACACACACACACACACACACACACACACACATAGAACATCACCTCAGAGGAAAGATAGAGCAGAAGAAATAATCGAAAGTCAGTGTAAAGCAATTGTTCTCCCAAGACAAAGTGAGAAGACCTCCACAAAAGACCCTGGCTCCAGGGGTAGAGGTTCTCCTGAATGAAGTGCAGATACCCCCTGGTGACTTCAATGAATCAGCAAACATGCTTTGAGGAAAAATAAAGATCAGGAATAGAATTTATTATGCAAAAAAGCAGAGATATTAATCATGATCTCAGACAAAGTTAAAGCTAAAATAGAATTCATCAAAAGAGAAAAATAGAGAAACTACACTATGTGTCAGCAATATTATTCAATATTGTTTTAGGCCATTTAAAATAACTAGCAATTATAAATAGCAGAGAGTATACT
>JAQQSV010002852.1:0-20850 GCA_028646515.1 Pseudochirops corinnae | reverse complement strand
TGGAGACCTTTCTGCAGGACTGCTTATCTCCCCCTTTCGCAATCCCCACTCGCAGCTGGTGCTAATCCCTCCTCGCAGCTGGTGCTAATGCCCTCACCTGAGAGCTTTCTCTGCTTCTCCCACCCAGCCACCCCTGGGGCACAGCCGTGGCTTCAGGCCAGGCTGGTTTTGGTTCACAGTGCTGATATGGTTCCTCATAGCCGAGCTGACTTTCGTGGGAAGTAACTTTGTGTGCATTTTGAAGTTCTAGGTTGGTCCAGAGTCCTATTCCATGGGTATTTTGGGGTGGCTATGTGAGAGCTACAATATATTGCTGCTGCTACGCTGCCATCTTGGCTCCGCCCCCCCAGGGTTTCTGTACATAGTCTCACAAACAAACATCAACACAGACAAAGCAGACAAACAGAGTGTCAAGATGCCACAAGTTTCTCCTTCCTGACTCTGCCAACACAAGAATCTTCTTCTCAGTTCTGCTATCTCTAGCTTGGGCCTCTCCTTATATATGGTCATTATCTCCTCCCCTTCCTGTTGCAGGAGTTTATGAGTTCTAGGATTCACAAGTTGTGTGGTTCACAAGTTCTGTTTCTTAACAGACTAGATTCAAGGCTCAAAAGAAACTTGAACTGAAACAAGGTGTTAGTTCAATAGCTGAAACAAGGTGTGAACTACTTCTGTGCTTGCCATTAGGGTCATAAAAGATAAAATAGGCTAATTCAATTATGTTGAATTGAAATGAATTTTGTACAATAACATTAATTGATATACAAGACAAACAACAAAGTGAAGGAATCTTTCACAAAATATAATGGATGAAAGCCTAATTTCTAGGATATGTATAAAACCTGCACAAATATATAATAATAAAACCATTTCTGATTGATCAGTTGTCACAGGATTTGAAGAGTCACCATAAAATGAATACCAAATTATAAATGAATATTTCAAAATGATCCATATAAATAGCAAAAAAAAAATTACAAATTACGTTAACTCGGAGTTTTAACCTCAGAACCCATAAGCCGTCAGTAATGACATGAATTATATTTTGGTTAGAAATCATGAGAGCAAAGTTATTTTTTCAATACATTTGACTTACTGACCCCAGGGTTATGCATATAGACTGAAGGAGTTCATGAAGTGGGGTCTTATAGATGCTATAGTATTGAGAGAAGCATTCTTTAGGGTAGCAAAGAATTTTTAAAAGTCTTAAATTAAGAGAGGGATGGGAAAATATCCTATCAGAACATAATTGGGAAGGAAAAAATGATACATTTGAAGATGTAATAGATATGTAAATATTTAAATCAGACTACCCTGAGGGAAAACAAATATTCAAATGGGTCTCCAATTTCAATAATTCTGGAATTCTCTCCAATGATACAGATAGTTTTAAACTATCAATGAGATTCTACCCTACTTACTCCCAAATGTTCCCTACAAGAGGTCCACCCCATGTGATTAAGCTTTCTTCACTTTCCCCTCATGTAGTAAGATTTCAGTGGAACATTCTGCCTTTGCACCTGTCATTTCTGCTCTCACCATGAGACCAGCCCATCTTTACTTTCTTCCCCACAACTTGTTAATGACACTGATGACTCAATTTCCTTTGGAAGTCTTTTTATTTATGTGTGGCATCCTGCTCACAGCAATCTGTCCCCTTTCCTTTGTCCTTGCTGTGAAGCTCATCTTTAGTTCTTCAGAGCCAGAGGGGATCCAAGCTCTGCTGCCAAAGAGTAATGATGGTAAATTGTTCATAAGAAAAATAAGGAATTTGATCCTTATGGGAACCTTGAAAAGTGTTCTGAAATTTTTCAAAGACCAATTTCCTTGGAAGACATAATGAAAAAGAAATAATCTTTTCCATTGGCTCACTGACATCATAAGCATCAGCCAAGGAGTAAATGAGAGAGAGATTAATTCATAATGTAATTGTCACTGCTGTGTTTGAGATTTGGCAGTGTCCAATTCAAAAGATTCCTTTACCATGATGATTTCCAGATACTCTTGTTAATGAATGACAACATAGTACTTACGTCAAAACCCAGGACAGTATGGGGCCCGGGAAGAGATTTGTATTCATCCCAAGGAGTAAGATCTAACCAGCCACATTGGATAGACCAATTACATTAGGAATATCTAATGTCCAGATGTTAATGGTCATCTAAACTAACACCCTTTAGAACTTATTCCAAAATGTGTACATCTGGGACCATGAATATGGACAATGAGCTGACTGTAAATAAGAAAATACTGGATTATGGACCTGCTTATAGTTGCTCAATTGGTGTAATCCTTACTTAAATTTGTTACAAACGAAGACATTCCATAACTGGTTCTGGTCTGCCAGCCCCATGATGTAGAAAAACCTTTTTCATTGGCTATAAAGCTCAAACTGGAGCCATTCAGATGGCACTAGTCCACCAGGGTCAGTTCACTTTCGGAAGACTTCTTCCTTCTTGTTAGCATGACTATAAGAGAAAAAAAAACAGTGTTCTTAGGGGAGAGGTCTTGTGCACTCCATAACTGAGGTAAATATATGTTACATGAATACGAGCCTTGGTTCTTTGCATCAACAGTTGTTCTTTTGCTATAGGTCAAGGACACTAGAAGCTTCAGACCTGAGATTTTTGAAAGGTCAGGAGATTATGACCACAAGAGGGCAACGAGTGAAGTCCATTTTGTGGTTTGCAGCTATCTGGCCTAGGCATGAGGCCCCAGGGAGTAATCAAAGACTTTTGTGAGCTAGGCCAGCAAAAGTTGAGATCCAGACTCACCTTGAAGTGATGCTGCATTTGTTGTTAGTTTGGTGGGACTAATACCATGTAGAACTGCATTAAGTTAGCCTACTTTACCCAAGAAAGCTGTATAGGTAAGAATATGCTCCTAATGAGGGTACCTAGGGGAGAAATATTTGTACTTCTGTTGTAGCTATGTTTCCAAAACAACTATCCCTTTGTAAAATCTAATTAATTTGAATTGGTTAAATGGAGCTGGGGTGCAAGTGACCAATAGGTATCCATGAAGGAAACACACTGAAATGGAGCTTCAAGCTGATAGAATGGAAGAAAAAACAAGCTTATCCCTGAGGAGCATCCCAGAACAGAAAAGTAAACTAGAGCCAGCCTCACACACCAATATTAGGCCAAAGTCTTGCTGCATCTCTTTATGAGAGCTGGAAAACACTGTCCAAGGCATGAGGATTGGTGGTCTTTGATGGATCAAGTGTCAGATGAATTCACTGAGTTGGGAACTCCTGTTTCACTTTTTTTTTTTCTTTTTGAAAAGTGAAGATTCCAAATGGAGGTTAGAGTGGGGTAGAGAGAGAGGTGTCCTTAAAATGCCTATTTAGTAAAGATTAATGAAAAGGTCTCTCCTTTTTTCTCCTCATCCAACAAAAGGGCTTCAATAAGACTGATCACAGGAGATAATCTTTGTGGTGAAGAAGGTCACATGTACCCCCTCCCCCCCAATCAGAAGAAAGGGAAATGCTGGACTAAAAAAGCAGCACCCACAGACACATGAAAGGGCCTCAATTTGATGTGATTGATCCTCAGGGTAGGGAAGACCTCAAACACCAGATGTCTCAGTGACAAAATGAATAAACAAACAAACAAATAATGAAAGACAGGAATCTCTATGTGACCCTGGGCAAGCTGCTTACTCTCTTTCTACCTCAGTTTCCTTATCTGAGTATGGGGATAATAATAGCTTCAACCTTCTGGGGTTGTTGTGAGAATAATTTATATTAGTAACGTTCTTGGCAAATCTTAAAGTGTCCCATGAATTCTAGCTCTTGTTATTTCTGTTAGTGGCAATGGTAGTAATAATGTTATAACCATTATAAACAGACAGAAAGTCTTTTCTGATATCAGAATGTCTGAGACACAAACCTAGAGGACAAATACAACACAAACCATTTAGAATCAAAACCTAGAGAATAACAAAAGGTTTATCACAAAATCAATTCGAATACTTCAAAGCAACATTGAAAGAAACTTTTCTTTTTAAAGACATTGTTTAATAAGTGAGAGCTATTGAAGAAGAATCAGCAGCTTAACAAAAGAAGTACAGTACCATATACTACCAATGAGCTCACCAAAATCAAAATGGACCATACAGAAATTAATGACTCCATGAGATACAAATATTCTTAAAGCTAAGTGGTGTATTTTCTCTCTGTGTGTCTCTGTCTCTCAGCATATGCATTGGAAAAAAAGAAAAAAAAATCATTTATTAAAAAAAAAAATAAAGGGAGTAATATCCTCTCAATGGTGGGGGATGAGGTTTGCAAACATGATCATTTGCCTGGGATTTTGTGAGCATAACTCTTACCTCTATGCACATGACTTGCAAACATCTATATCCAGCCCCAGTCTCTCCCCTGATCTTTATTGTCACATATTGAATTGATTATTGTATTCTTCAGACTATGTCCCAGAGATATATCATATCTTTGTTCCTTTCCATTTTTTCCATCCAAATTAAATTACTTCTATTGAAAGAAATACTAACCTTTTAGGTTCCAAGGTTTCAAACCTGGGCACCATCCTTAATTCCACCCTCCTGCTCACCCACATACATAACCAAGTACCAAGTATTGCTATTTCTACTTGTGTTATGTGTCACTTCTAACACCTTTCCCCTATTCACAGAATTAACCCTTTAGTTCAGGGCCTCATCAAATCTTGCTTAGAATATCATACAACCTTCCTAAGTGAACTCCCTGCTTCAAGTCTCTGGCTTCTCCAGTCCCTTCCACATGCAACTGAAAAAAAAACCGATTTTCCTTAAGTATATATCAGATCATGTTGTCTCCTTTCAGAACCTGAATGGTTGCTATTGCATTTAGGATAAGAAAAAAACTCCCGTGTTTATCATTTAAAGCTCTTCACAGACTGCCCTCAAGTCATAACTCTAGCCTCACAATTAGGAATTTAGTCAAATTGGGCTTCTGTCATTCTTTATACACACACACACACACACACACACACACACACACACATACACACAAACACACCCTACTCTATCTTCTACAACCATGCTTTTACAGAGACAATACTCCATGCTTTTTTCTTCCTTCAGGACGCAGCTCAGGAATCATTTTCTACATGAAAGCTTGTCAGAAATATTGCCCCATCCCAAGTTCACAGCCCATCCCACCCTATTACTCTTCCATCTCCAATCCTGTCCCCATCCCTACTTCCTAATATTCTGTTATTCAAACTACTGTATTTTCAATGATTATTTATCTACATTCATCCTATCTATATTTATATGTGTGTTTGTTGTGCCTGACATGTAGCAAACACTTAAGAAAGTGCGGGTTGTTGTTTGGTTTTGGTGGTTGTTAATACTGTTGTTGTCATTGAGAATGTTTGATCCTGGAGAACATCGATTGTTTCCTTCTTTGTATTTTTCTTCCCTTTGGCTAACCCAGTGGAAGGTCTATTAAAATGAGTTGCTTTGGTGAGTTGATTGGTTTTGTACAGTCGTTTCTAGATTTCATTTGAGCCTTGATACCTCTAGATAAGTGTAAGTCTCATTATTTCCCCATTTCAAAGATCAGAGAGAGTAAATTGACTGCCCAGAGATATGCCAATAAGTTTCAAAGCCAGGATTAGAACCTAACTATTCTTGACACTAAGAATTGTTTGGTATTTGTCACACACCCTGCTCTAAGGTACATCAGATCCATTATATTATTTCTGGGTTCCTAATGAAAGAAGACTGGGATTCAAGCCTCACCTCTGACAGATACTGGGTGCATCTCCCTGGCCAAGTTACTTAACCTTTCACTGGCCTGGAAGAAAAAAAAAATCTGTATAGTAATGAAATCACATTTCTAAGTTACTATTTTAAAGAATTGCACTTAAAACTTGGAGAAAGATGCCAAATATTTAGTCCAGCATCTAAATATTTATAGTTCAACAAAACTGAACAGAAGACCCTTGAGAGAGGCGGGAGATAAAAAAAAATAACATTCTTACTATGGAAATAGAACTTAATATTTAATGTATTTCATTCAGCTGAGTTCTAGACACACCCTTATGGTGAATTTACAAGCTCACACCTAGGAAGATATTGGAAAATTTTCTTTCCTTAGGTCACGAGGCAGATTAAAGAGCAAGCAGAATCCCTCAAGCAAGACAAACAAGCCAGCTGACTCCTCACTTGAATTCCAAGATGATTGATTTAACCTTGTCAGACATTAGAGGAGATAAAAGAACTTTGGTCAGGAGTATGCAAGAGATTGGATGACAGCTGAATGCACTTGCCTTCAGTTATCAACTTTAAAACTATGTCTACATGGACAACTGGCCAATTCAAAATTTTAAAATCTGCAGGAAGTGTTGCTTGCCTAAGTCAGTTTTAAAACATGAAATGATGAGCAGAATGCAGAAAGCATTGTATAAACAATGACTTAGCTTTTAAAAAAATTTCAATAATTAGCACAAGTATAGTGCTTTAAAAGATTTGGTTCAAGATTGATTGTTGATCTCTCCCTAATTATTCAATTATCCCTGTTTTCTCCTCTCTCACTTTTTTTAAACAAAAAAATATAATGTAGAACTTTATGTGGGTGAAGTATATGTCTTAAGAGAAGATTTTAACAGTTCTATCACTCTAATCCTCTATCTTATCATAGGGGGTTTTCTCCTTCCCACACTGGATGTCTTCCCAACTGTCATCTCTAATTCTGACCTTTTCTTTTGGAATCCACTGTAATGCCAAGCAAAGGCAACTTCCAAGGTTGAGGATACTAGCATAGTAACTCTATTTTATTCAGAAAAGTTAAGACCAAAAAAAAAAATCATCCATAGAACAGAGAAAATCAAAATACAGTGTAACACATTAATTAAGCAAGTAAGTTCTCAATTCAATCCAAGTACAACTCCACACCGGACAGTACATTCATTTAGTCAGTCAAAGTCTCTCTTTTCAAATGGAAATTAGTTTCCAATCATAAACAAAGTAAATTTATTTGATCAGTCACAGAGCACAAAAAGTCAAAAGTTTCCCACCCCTGGATCATGACTGAATTACAATACCATCCATTAACCCCAAGCACTTTCTCAAAAGGGGCAGGAGAGCACAAAAGGCCATCTACCCTTAAGTTACAACAAGGTTAAGACATCATCACAGCATTGAATACCCAAGGAGAGGTCCTTCATCTAGACACATAGCAAGTTCTCAGCAAACTGTTCCCCAGGAGACAAAGCTTAATAAAGCCACAAAATACATTGCCAGTGTACTCATCAATCCATTCTCTGTCTTCAGAACAGTCCCAGAAACCCTAAAAATATCAGCAAGATCCTCTTCCAGGATTTCTGTAAACATACAACAAGAAAATCTTTCTTCAGGGTTTCTGAATCAACAGCAAGGTTCCAGGACCTCTGCAACAACAGCACTGTACTTTACGACCAGATAAATCTGGCAAAACAACATCAAAACAGACAGACAAAATACCAGTGTCACAGCCATGCCTCCTGAGTTCTTGGCAGCTCTGGGTGGCAGTTTTCAAAAGTCCTGGGCAGCTCCAACTGGCCCTCAGCAGTCTCTCTCTCAGCAACTCTGGCCCCCGGCAATTCTCCTCTCTCTCTGCCTCCACGATACTGCTCCCCAAAAGTCCTTCTGGCCTCCTCTGCTTGGGCTTCTCTCTAAATCCTGGGCACCAGCTACTGCCAGTTCAGACCTCTCTTCACACGTCAATAAGTCCATCCCACAAGTGGGATTCACAATCTCTGGGTTTTAACTCTCAACCCAAAAACTGAACCAAACCAAACAGTAGACTCTTTAAATTCCATTACCATTATATCCACTCTCTTGGTTTCAAGTATTTCCTTTACACAAATGATTTTCCAATCTATATATCCATGCTGTCCTTTGCTCCTGTATTTCTGACTCAGTGGAGACTTTCTCTTGTATTACTCATGGGAATTTTTTATTTTTTTTTTAAATGTGGCCCATAATGAATACATTACCTTCATCAGATTGCTGGCTCCTCCCAACTGTCCCATTTATGTCCTTGATGCCACATTTATTTTCCTTTTCTAAGCAAGAAACTCTGGAATTTTAATTAAATTCCCTCTCTTTCATCAAGTACCATAGGTCCCAAAAGTTGAAGAGGAAATTAAGGGATACTTCTACCTGAAAAGGAATCCTTTCTACTGGAACATGGAAAAGTGGTTATTGAGCCTTCCACTTGAAGTTTTCCATTATTTGAACATGATGAGACCCCCTGAAATGATCCCATTCCACTCTGGGACCATCTAAAGTGTTAGTTGAAGACACTTTGACTTTAGTTTACTTCTTTCCATTGAACCTGGTTCTGGTCTTCTTTAAATATATTACCCAGAAATGATCCCATTTTTTTCCCCAGATACATTTAGATCAGGATAGGGTAGCTAGCAAGCACAGTGGATACAGCTGGACCTAGAGTCAGGAAGACTCATCTTCCTGAGTTTAAATGTGGCCTCAGACAATTACTAGCTTTGTGACCCTGGCTAAGTCCCTTAAACCCTATTTCTTTGCCAAGAAAATCCCAGTGGGGTGAGAGTCAGAAATGGCAAATGACAATAAAAGAGCACAGGAGCAATAAGTCTATCCAAATTTTGACACTAAATTACTTAAAATTAATACAGTCTAAGCCCCCATTTCTTGTCCTTGATAACATGGCAATGGCAGATTAAGTTGATGGCTCTTGAAATCTATTATAGTATTGTCTTTTTTTTTTTTAATTAACTGAGAATTCTTGGCTTAATGTGTTTCTACCATCTTGCTGTTTTTGCAAGAAAAGATAAAATACAACTTTTTAAAATTCTATTAAACAATTTTATTAATTACATTTCATCTTTCAAGACTGTCTAGATGTTTTTAGAATCAAAATATTTCTTTTCAAGATGGTGGTATCCCCCCAAATTGACACATCTGCAAATTTATTAAGTAGAACTGGGACAGGAACAAATCTCTGTGGCATTCTATTAATATTCTTCCTCCAAATTAACTTGGATGCACATTAATCATTTTCTTGGGGTCCAGTTATTCAACAAATTCAAAACCCACCAAACTTTAGCCTCATCTCCCCCTTTAGGCAAAGGCATACCAGGAGAGTCTTTTTGAATTCCTTTGTTACCATTCAGGAAGTGCGACTATAGTCTTCACACAAATTCTGAATTTAGTACTACTCTACAAACACAAAAGACAAGGCTATCAGTGTTGCATGTTTTTATTATTCCTTTTTTTATGAACACAAGGTAGTGCTTAATCATTTCACTTCACTTTCTCTGAGCTATTCTCACAATATTACTTTAATGATACTGATTAACACTTATATGGTACTTACTATGTGGTAGGCAGTGTTCTGAGAGCTTTACAATTATTATCTCATTAGATCCACACAAGAAGCCCGACAGGGATAATATAATGCCTGTTGGACAGGTTGGAAGCAAACAAAGATGCAGTAACTTTTCCAGAGTCACACAGTTAGAAAGTGTCTGAAGCTAGCTGCGAACTCTGGCCTTTTTGACTCCTAGTCCAGGACTCTGCATGGTACCATCTAGTTTCCTCCACATATCATCTTTGAAAATACCTAATACAGCATAAGCTTCTTGAGGGTACAGAATGTTCCTTCATTTCACAGAATGCCTAAAACTTATCACACTTTAATTTTTGAAAAACTCAATGCAAAAAGAAAGATGGTGCTAAACAAGACCATGAAGCTGGTAAGGAGTAGAGTCACTTTGAATTCGTGTGTTTTGAACCCCAAGTCAGCTGTGTTTTCCACTAGTATTGAATTATAGTGTTGACTTTAACTAAAATGGAGATTACATGGAATGGAGTGAAAAGACTGACTGTTTTAAATAAAGAAAGGGGGTAGATTATGCAAAGCATGGGATTACAGGCATAGGATTTGGAAGTTTGCTTTCAAAACAATTTGGAGTTAGGAAGGTTAATGGGGAGGAGATCAAGGAGGTCCCTCAAAGCTCCTTTATGCCAGGCCTCTCATTTTACATCCGAGGAAAATGAGGCCCAGCCAGATAATGTGCCTTTTTCAAGATCCCACATGGAGCAAGTGGCCTAGTCCAAATGAAGACTAGGCCCTGTGACTCTTGCTCCAAAATTTATTGTGATTCCTCATTTCCTCTCTAGTTTTGACCTGAATAATAATATTATAGGTTCTATATGTAAGAAAGTCCATTGGGGAATTGGTTCAGAGAATGACTTTGGGGTCAGGGGATGCGATGGAAATAGTAAGGTATCTCCCAAATTGGCTTGATTTGTGTGTAGGTTCCCTTCTACCTTTGTACAAGAAAACACTTTGACTCTGATCCCTGCCTTTTTTTTTTTTCCCCTACCAGCCATACTCTGTGGAACATTACAAATTGATCTAATGACCCTTCTGGAATATTCCATCTGCAGTCAACAATTTTTATATCCCTTTTCCAATTATTTTTCCCCCTCAGTCATCTCCCTTGCCCTTCCTCCCAATGTATTTATACTTTTACATGGTGAGTTTATCTCACCAGGAAACAATTGTGCTATGCAAGAGAAAGGGAAAAAATATCCTGAGACTAAAGTAACTCTCTGTTCTTCTGTTTTATAGCTCAGTAGCAAAGCTTATTTGGTTAAACAGAATGGAAAGGGGTTAAATTGTGCCCTCAGTGAGAGGTGGAGGTTAAATGAAGATGCTATGAAATGAACTACAGATTTGCATAGAAAATGATGGCATCAAGTGAAGACCAATTTCCACAGTGAGAATCCCACAAGCTTCTTCCATTCTTCTCAGCCCCTTCCGGCTCCTCCTTTGGCAGCCTCCTCATGGACATTGGAGTTGCAAATGTTTCATTTCACATAGCTTTGAGTCTTAACTCCAAGTATTTAGGAAAATTTATGGGATGTTCCAATTCTAACAGGAGAGAGAGAACTTTTCAAATTCATAATCTCATAGCCTAGTTGCCCTTGCACCATCACATACATTCATTTGTATACAAGCTATAAATGAATATGGTTTGGTGCATAGACATGTTTAGGGGGGAGAGAGTGGATGATAAATTATAGTAACTGTGGAAGTATTTTCTGGTAGATACAAGACAGAATTTTTCATTTTATAAAATCTCTTTTCTAAGTCAAGTTTTCAATGTATTTCTGGAAATTCTGATTCAGGTGTTATTCCCTGATATTAAGCTTATAGGTTTTTAACTTTCCTTGAAGCAAGTCTCTGGTCTCTGGTTTTCAAAGCACTTGAAAAAAATTATGCCATGGTGATTCTTTCTGGTTGTTTAGTCATTCTCAGTCATTTTTGATTAAGAAAACACCAAATTGGATTATGACAGTGCTATTTGGGGTTTTCTTAGCAATAATATTGGAGTCGTTAGTCATTTCCTTCTCCAGCTCATTTTACATATGAGGAAACTGAGACATAAAGGCTTAAGTGACTTACCCAGGGTCACACAGCTAGTAAGAACCTGAGGCTGAATTTCACCTGACTCTACATGAGGCATTGTATCCACTGCTCCACCTACCTGCCCTTTGCTGATTATCACTAAGTATTCAAATGAGTGGGGTAAGGACTGAAATGGTATAATTGCATTTTTTTTAAATGGTCTTTAAATTGAAGATGGACTTTGAAGTCAGCATCAGTTTTCAGTCAAAGACAAGAAAGAAATTTGAGATGTTCCTTCAGATCCTAGGAGCGATAGAATTATTAACTGAAGAAACCTTAGGGGTCAATTCATCCAAATGCCTCATTGAACCAAAGAGAGATTAAATTAGTTGCCTATTTCACCCCCTGCAGTAGCATAACTGAGCCTCCAGTGAAGGCCACTTGAAACACAAGTAGTCTCTGAAATGTGACATTCTGCCTCTATATACTTAGCCCCCATAGAACAAATATTTTCCTTGGACAATCAGGATTTTGCATTCTGATTTTGTGCAATAACTCTCCCAAAAAGAATGTAAATGACTCCATTATTAGAACATAAGCTGACTATGTTTCTTATATATGACATTCGAATTACCACTTCTGTCCTGCAGCATTGCAGGATGTTCCCCATACCCTCCTCCTCAACTTTCCCAGACTTTCCTTGAAGCAAGTCTCTGGTCTCACTTTTTCCTTAAGACCTGTTTTGGTGCTCCCAGTTATTAACATTCTTATCACACCAGAAAAAAAATGAAGGAATCCAACACTTACTAGCTGAGTCTCTCTGTTCAAGTCTCTTAACCTCTCTGTGCCTCAGTTTCCTTCTCTGTAAAGTGGAAATGATAGCTAGCACCTGCCTCTCAGGATTGTTATAAGGATAAAATGGCATAATTGTTTTCCCTCAAAGTGCTATATAAATCTTTAGCTATAGCTATTAATTTACTTTTCATACACTTTGAATTGCATTTCCATGTGCATTTGCATTCATGGTTATCTGTGTGGAGGTAGCTTCATGGATGTAATCACATACATTACATATACACACACACGTATGTTTATATATGTATATGTATGTATATATGTACATATATGTATATATAATTTAAAGCTCCAATGTATATTAAATTATATAAGACATAGGTTATATATGTCTACAACACATATGCATACACATATGTACATATCCATATACACATGCACATACATGGACACATACAAAATCTAACAATCCAAAAATATATTCACCAGTGCCAATTTATGCCTCTGACACATAACCTATACTGACTGCATCATTCATTCTCTTAGTATCCCAAGTATTTCTCTAAGTTGTAACCTAGGAAATTTGTAATCATCGGCACTTATGTAGGGAGCTTCCTGATTGGTAGTCCCTGCTAATCCTAAATGCAGTCAAGAAGACAATGTAAACACATATAATCACACACATGTACACATGCATGCACGTACAGTGATTTTGAGAGGTATCACTAAAACTGTGGGGAAATAGGCAAAATTTGCTCAAGGAGGAGAAATTTTGGTTGTGTCTTGAAGGGGAATGGAGAAGAAAACTGGCAAAAGCAGTATTTCAGAATTTGGAATGCATTAGGCTAGCCATGTCTTTAGGCTGGAATGTAAAGGTACAATGTTAGAATCATCTACAATCAGCCTAAAAAGAGACAGTAGGTTCAAGGCAGGGAGTGAGCATGGGACTTTCCCTTTCAGGAAGTGTTTGCATATTGTCCCAGAGGTGATGTGGAATACCATGAGACTAACAAGTTCAGACCTAGGTTAGACTTGGGCTAGATGCTTCTCTTCCATGTCTAATCCTAGGATTTTATGAAGAGATCTTAGAGTATTAAGGTGTGAATAAATCCTGTCAGATTAAATGAATTGTCATGAAAGAGAAGAGAATGCTTTGCCAAATACGTTTTTAATGATCTTTTATGGATAATCTTCCCAGGACAACTGAAAATGTGCACCTAAACTTTCTATAAGTTGGATTTCTATTCTGTGGGTCTTAATATTTAAAGCTAAAACATCTTCTGTGACCTGGTCATTCCTCATAGCGAAGAGGTAAAAAAAAAAAAAAAAAAATTCATAGTTATGCCCTGAGGCACCATCTGTAAGTGAGCATTAAAATGGATTAGTCATGACTAAAGTAGACTCCACAATGGTGTCTGAATTCATAAAGTGTATGCACATTAAGTGGTACAGATGCCTGCTTATGTTTTAGAATAAAGTGTCTAAACACTGGACAACAATAAACACTTACTCAGTGTCTACAATGGAAACTAGATACACAAAGATAAAAATGAAGCCTCCTCAGGTAGTTTATATCCTAGTAGGGGACTGACTATCCACAAAGTAGTGAAAGTAAAGTAGATAAAATATAAATTCAAATTAATCCTTCTCAAGGAAGAGCCAAGATAACAGAGAAAAGACAGGGACTTGCCCGAGCTCTTCCCACAACCCCTCTAAATACCTTTGAGCAATGCCATAAAAGAATTCCTTAAGCAGAAGAACCATCCTTCCCCCCAAAAAAAAGATGGGGTGAAATTATTTTGCAGCCGAAGACAATTGTGACTATTGGCTGGGAAGATCTGTCACATCTCATTAAGGGTAGTAGTCACAGGTCTGGCCCCACAAAACCAGATGCAGGCCTTGAGAGTCATTGAATCATGAGCAGCAGCAGAAGCTCTTTCCAGAGCTCTCTACCCACAGAAACTAGGGTGGTTGAACAACTGGTTAAAAGGAAATTAGAAGTGTTTATTTGCTGGTACATGAGGGCAGATTTTGTTGCTTTGACCATACTCTGATCTGATTTTCAGTTCTGGTTGGCAATTCCAAGGCGAAGAGTAGTACAAACACGCCAGAACTTATGGGTACCATGGACCAGGGACCCTTGTCACAGTTCAAGGGCAGAAAAGAGTGCTTGTGGTCACTCGCAGATCAGAGCACAGGACAGAAGAATAATAAAGCCACCTTACCTTAAATCATGACACATTAGAAGAACTCAAAATGTGCAAGTCTCTAGAAGTATGTCTGAAAATAGCTGCCCAAAACCCCTGAAATCTGAGACAGTGTATCCTCCATCATAGGAAGAGAGCCCCACTTTAACAAAGACTAAAGGTCAAGAAATAGAATGAAAAAAAAAATTAGCAAACAACAGAAAAAATTGTGACAATAGAAAGTTACTGTGGTAACAAGGAAGATCAAAACACACAGTCAGAAGAAGATAACAAGGTCAAATCTCCAATATCCAAAGCCTCCAAGAAAAATATGAATTGGTCTCAGGTCATGGAAAGGCTCAAAAATAATTTTGAAAATCAAATAAGAGAAATAGAGAAAAAAAATTGGAAGAGAAATGAGAGCGATGCAACAAAATCATGAGGAAAAAGGCAACAGCTTGGTAAAAGAGATACCAAAAAAAGAAAATACTGAATAAAACCACTTTAAAAAACAGAATTGACCAAATCATTAAAGACGTACAAAAAAACCATTGAAAAGAAGAATGCCTTGAAGAACAGAATTGGGCAAATGGAAAAAGAGGCACAAAAATTAACTGGAAAAGAAATAACTCCTTTAAAAGTAGCATTTGCCAAATGGAAAAGGACATATAAAAACTCAGCAAAGAAAATAATTTCTTAAAAATAAGAATTGAGCAAATTTAAGGTAATGACTTTATGAGAAATCAATAAACAATCAAACAAAACCAAAAGAATGAAAAATAGAAAACAGTGTGAAATATCTCATTGGAAAAACAACTGACCTGGAAAATAGACCCAAGAGAGATGATTAAAAAAAGATTGAACTACCTGAGAGCTGTAATAATAACAATAATAATAATAATAATGTCAAAAATAATAATAATTTGATAATAATAAACAACAATAAAGAGCTTAGGTATCATCTTTCAAGAAATTTTCAAGGAAGACTGCCTTGATATTCTAGAACTAGAGTATAAAATGTATTTGAAAGAATCCACTGATCACCTCCTGAAATAAATTCCAAAATTAAAACTCCCAGGAATGTTTAATCTAAATTCTAGAGCTCTCATATTACAAGGAGCAAGTAAGAAATAGTTCAACTATGGTGGAGCCACACTCAGCATAAAACAAGATTTTTCACCTTTTTTTCTTAAAAGATCAGATAACTTGGAATGTAATATTTGATAGGGCAAAGGAGTTAGGATTGAAACCAAGAATCATCTACCCAGCAAAACTGAATGTAATCCTTCAGTGAAAAAAAAATGGACCTTCAATGAAATTTAAGATTTTCAAGTGTTTTTGATGAAAAGAAATAAAAAGAGGTGGAAAGAATATTTTACTTTTAAATATAAGACTCAAGAGAAACAAAAAAGGCAATCAAGAAAGAGAAATCATAATGGACTCAGTAAGAAACTGTTTACATTCCTACATGAGAAGATGATATTTGTAACTTAGAAATTTATGATTATTTATTTTTTTTTGTAGGGGGGAGGGCAGGGCAATTGGGGTTAAGTGACTTGCCCAAGGTTACATGGCGAGTAAGTGTTAAGTATCTGAGGCCACATTTGAACTCAGGTCCTTCTGACTCCATGGCCAGTGCTCTATTCATTGTGCCACCAGACACCCCAAACTTTATCATTATTAGGGAAGTTAGAAGGACTATATATAGACAGAAGGCACAGGTATGTGTTGAACATGAAGGGATGATATGTAAACATATAATTAAGAGGTGAAAGAGAAATATACTGTCAGCAAGGAGTAAGGAAAGGTAGAATGGTGTAAATGGTTTCTCATATGAAGCAAGAAAAAGCTTTTATGTTGGTCGAGAACAGAGGGGAGGGAAGGGGAAATGAGCAAACCTTACTCTCATAAGAATTGGCTCAAAGAGGGATTAACATACCCAAACAATATAGTTTAGAAATCTATCTTATGTTACAGGAAAGCAGGATGGAAAAGGGATAAGAAATGGCATATGTGGGGTGACATAAGAAAGGTTAGATTTGAGGAGATACTCTGAAGTTAAACCCTTCTGGGAAGGGATAGGGCAAAAAGAGAGAGATAATAGCATAAAGAGGGATAAATAGAATGGAGTGAAATACAGCTAGCAATAGCATCTTAAAACAATTGAAGCAAGTTTCTCAGATAAAGGCATCATTTCTCAAATATATAGAGAACTGAGTAAAATTTATTTAAAAAAAAGAGCAATTCACCAATTAATAAATGATCAAAATATATGAATAGTTTTCAGATGAAGTTATCTTTGATCCTCTATATGGCTATCTATATCCATATGAAAAATGTTCTAACTCACTAGTAATTGGAGAAATGCATATTAAAACAGTTATAAGATACTACCTCATAGCTATTATATTGACTCATAAGACAGAAAAGGAAAATGACAAATGTTGGAGGGATTGTGCACTGTTGATAGGGATGTGAACTGATTCAAACATTCTATAAAGCAATTTGTAAGTATGCCCAAAGGGCTCTAAACCATGAATACCTTTTTACCTAACAATAACACTACTAGCTTTTGTTCTGAAAAGGGATTTTTTAAAAAAGGGAAAAAAAATACTTTTATATACAAATTTATATACAAATTTATAGCAGCTCTTTTCTGGGTACAAACAAAATGGAAATTGATGGGATGCCCATTAATTGGGGATTGGCTAAAGAAGTTGTCCTATATAATTGGCATGGACTGCTATTGGGCTATAAGAATTGAAGAGAAAGATGCTCTCAGAAAAATCTTGAAAGATTTACGTGAGCTGATGCAAAGTGAAATGTACCGTGCATAAAGTAACAGCAATATTGTAAGATGATCAGCTGTTAATGCCTTAGGTCTTCTCAACAATACAATGATCCAAGATGACTTGGAAGGACTTATGATGAAAAATGCTATCCATCCATACACAAATAACTGATCGTATCTGAATACAGATTGAATCATACTATTTTTTTTACTATCTTTTTTTTTCTTGAAGGTTTTTTTTTTGTCTATTTTTATCTTACGCAACATGACTAATATTGACATATGTTCTGCATGGCTACATATGTATAACCTATATAGAATTGTTTGACTTCTCAGTGAGGGGGCTAGGGAGGGAGGAAGGGAGAGAATTTGGAACTCAAAGTTTTTAAAATGAAAAAAACATTGTTTTTACATGTCATAGGGGAAAATTAACTACTAAATAAAATTTTTAAAATAAACCTCCTGGGGCAAGAGGAGAGCATTGATGACAAGAAGGACCAAGAAAGATCCTTTATGACATGAGAGTGGATGTGCCTGGAAAGATGTGTGTGAGATACGACAAGGAAGGCAGGACTGTATCCTGAAAACAGGGGCACCATGGGAATTGAAGTTCATACAAAGCTACAAATGGGCATGGCACACACACATATTTACACACTCAATCAAGTAGACTTTATATATTGTTTACTGATTTTTACAACTTATTTCTTTCCAGTAGAAACTAAGGGATGTAGAAGAGTGTGCTGGGATGTAAGACAAACTTAAGAAATGCTTGCTGAAATTAACTTAATTCAAAATGAACTGAGTTGAATTGAATTGTATCGAATCTAGTTAACCACATAACTTCCCAGAGGCTGTACTTCATAGGAGAATAAACCTCGTACCCGAAGTCAGAAGTCCTGTATTCAAGGCTAAAGCCTTAGAATTTACTGTTTGACTCAGGACAGGTGAGCTTCAGGATTTTCCTAAAGCAATTCAAATGGAAGCAATTCACTTTCCTGGCATGGCACTGGTAGACTGTCCAGGTTTCACAGACATACAACACTGAGGTCAGCTCTGTAGACCTTCAGTTTGGTAGAAAACTGAACAATTTCCCTTTGAATTGAATTAGGATGAATATGAAGACTTTTTGGCAATATAAGACACTGAATTCCTCTCTGTAGCTGAACTGCCAATGGACTGGAAACATAGCCTGAATGCCAAATGTTCATTTACCTAAAAGACTATTTTATGGAGAGGTTGCACAGGGTAAGTGCTTGCGTGGAGGTCACAAGAAGCCATACAAGGACTCTCTCAACCTCGTTCTCCCTCTCTCTCCCTCTCTCTTTCCCTCTCTCTCTCCCTCTCTCTCCCTCACTCGCTCTCTCTGTGTCTCTCTCTGTCTCTGTCTCTGTCTCTCTCTCTCTCTGAAGAACTTTAGTATAATTTTGAGACATTGGAGAAGCTTCCCAAGGACGGCCCAGCATGGTGTGTCCACATGGAAGAGGGAGCTGGGCTCTATGAACAAAGCAGAATCACAGTAGCTCAATGATAATGCAAAATGAGCAAATCTAGAATAATTTCCATCCCAAATTTGCAAATGAATCCCTGTGCCTCACCCATGGGAGAGCCTTCCATGGTGGAACTGGTCTGATCAGCCACAGTTGAATACACTGCACCTTGAGCCCATGATGTCATTGGGGCATCTGCACCCAAAGATACAAACAACAGTAGTACAAGTAACAACTTCTCTCAGCCTGATTTTTCTCTTATTTAAAATGGGAATAATATGTCTTTCATTCTCATTTTCAAGTCTATTTTGAGGAAGCCCTATAAATCTGAGTCGCTAATCTTTTGGGTTAGTTTAGTTTAAATTTTTAAACTAGAGAAATTTAGCTGAGAGAAGTGAAACAATTTTCCTGAGGTCACAGAGAGAAGCAGTGTCAGAGCAGAGCCTGGAACTGTCATTTGCTTAGGCCTATCCAGTGCCTCTTGCTGCTTCCTACCTCATGCCTGGGGCCTGAAATGGAGAAGCTGAATTTTGAACTGTGGGTTACTGAAGGCAGTTTGAAGGGAATGTGGGAAAGGAGCAGCATTCCAACTGAAGCATCTGTTTTCCTTCCAGTGCTCCTACTGTTTCAGGGAATATCAGAGATATAACAGCTTGCTAGGCTCTGGAGGCCCAGAACCATCCGACTGTACAATGTGCCCTGATGTTGACTCATATTTCTCTCCTCCCCAGGTCTGAGGAGATAACCATCTACTCTTGCAGCAGGGCCTTCACATGCTCTCCTCCACTCAGCATGAGACATCACAAGTGTGCTTCAGATAAGGATGACACAAACCTTTGCCTTTGAGCTTAAAGAGCTATTAAGTAAAACAGGGTTTAGGGGGAAAAAAAAAGGTATTTTTTGTTGGTTTGAAGATGATTATATCGTCATTAAATTTTGCTAATGAATGGGGCTATTGTGTAAAGACGGGAGGATAGAGTTCTCTCCTGTAGGGTCTGCTCTCTGGAGGTCAGGGCAGGAAACAGATCCTGCCCACTCAAAAGGCCGAACCAGACCCT
Source organism: Pseudochirops corinnae (assembly GCA_028646515.1). Taxonomy (NCBI): domain Eukaryota; kingdom Metazoa; phylum Chordata; class Mammalia; order Diprotodontia; family Pseudocheiridae; genus Pseudochirops; species Pseudochirops corinnae. Next base: position 1,147 of record JAQQSV010002852.1, on the reverse strand, counting down.
CCTGCCCTTCAGGACATTCCTTTCCTACCCCCAGTTGACAAGATGCAGAATGAATTTTGGGAATGACTAGTCTCACAGTACAAACAGAAGGCAGAAGGAAGTCTTTCACATTCTCCTAGGATTGCCAGTTTGTTGGAAAGCCTATGTCTTTCTCTCCAGCGGGCCACTTACCATAATGCCTAATAATAACTTTAAAACTTACTTAAACTCTTGAAATTCAAAGGAACATTTCAAAAAACATCTGTGCCCTAATAGTAGAGTGATTAATTTCTGACTCTCTTTAACATAACTAACATGGACAACTTGGCTTCATTCCGCTGAAGATGCATTTCTTCTAACTCCAAGTTGGCATTTATCTAATGACTATAATGAAGGGAAATGTTACATGCTAATATTACTGTATAAAAAGAGGAGAGTCAGAAAATTGGAGGGCTTTTTTTTTTAATTTTAGCTAAAAGGAAGGAAGGAAGAAGTTGTTTGGAAAACTCATATCATTGATCCTCAAGATGGTACAAAATCTGCTGTCTCCATTCCCTCATCATGAATGCCAGAATCAGAATAACTAATCTTTTACAGGAAACAGGTAGAAGGCAATTGCCATGTTGTAAGGAATCTCTGTTCCATCTGTCCAGGTATCTTGATTTAGATATGTATGTATTTTTTTAACTTCCTTCCAATATTATATGAAATCACATGACTTGGATTCCCAAGTCCCCCTGCTAGACTTTACAACTATAGGCATTATCAAAATTTGGACAAAAGGTCTGTGTATCTGAGCAACTCGGTTGAGGTATACTGGATGTTATGGGAATCTGAAGATCTTCCTTGCCCCTAGGCCCTTTGCTAAAGTGGCTATGTGACTCTGAGGATCTTCCAATATTGGAAAGTATACTCTGTTCCCTAATAGGCTGAATATGGTCACGTGGAGCCTGTGGCGGGAGGCTTGTTCTTCAGGAATGCCTGCGCCTTGTAGCTTTGTGATTGGGCAATGGGTCTAGAGAGCTGTGACACTCTCCTAGCCAGGAGAAGGCTATATATACGCCCTGATGTGAGGTTTTGGTTTGGGGTTCACTTTGAGAAGAGTTGTGTGATTTGGCCAGACAAGACTCTGGGCAGCCATGGAGCCCCCTGGCTTTGAAAAAAAAAA